>JARFJB010001186.1:0-35000 GCA_036346205.1 Vesta saturnalis | reverse complement strand
GAGTGGAGTGGAGGAGGAGGAGTGAGGGAGGAGGAGTGAGGGAGGGAGGAGTGAGTGAGGAGGAGTGATGAGGAGGAGGGAGTGAGGAGTGAGAGGAGTGAGTGGAGGAGGAGTGAGTGAGGAGGAGGAGTGGAGTGAGGAGGAGGAGAGGAGTGAGGAGTGAGAGAGGGAGTGAGGAGTGAGGAGGAGGAGGAGGAGTGAGGGAGTGAGTGAGTGAGTGGGAGTGAGGAGGAGGAGGAGTGAGGAGGAGGAGGAGTGAGGAGGAGTGAGGAGGGAGGGAGTGGGAGTGAGGAGGAGGAGTGGAGGAGTGAGGAGTGAGGAGGAGGAGGAGTGAGGAGTGAGGAGGAGTGAGTGAGTGAGGGAGGAGTGAGGAGGAGTGAGTGAGGAGTGAGGGAGGAGAGGAGTGAGGAGGAGTGAGTGAGGAGGAGTGAGTGAGTGAGTGAGTGAGTGAGTGAGTGGGGAGTGAGTGAGTGAGGAGGAGTGAGGAGTGAGTGAGTGAGGAGTGAGGACTGAGGAGAGAGTGAGGAGGAGTGAGTGAGTGAGTGAGTAATAATCTTGAAAAAGTATAAAAATATTTTTGGATATAATAAAATACAAAGCAAACAAAATGGTGTATATAATTGATTAACCAAAATTGATTCCTACTGATGGCTACTTTTATTTTTAAATATGTGAAATTTTTTGAAAATATACAGTGTTCATTAAAAAAGTATTATTTTGAATACAATTACCACGTTTCCTAAATACAATTTCAACTTAAACTAGCGTTGCTAACAATAAGAATTTAGAAATGCCTTGCATGTAAGCCTTTGTGTGTGCCCTGTTATTAATTACTTCTTGGAAGCGAAAATTTAAAAACGGAAGCAGATTGAGACAGAGTTAGTTTATACTAAAAATAATTCCTGATAGATTGATTAAAAGTTTCAACACCTCACGAGGTAATGCTTAATTAAGCATGTATTCATTTACAAATTTGTTCATTAGTTGTTTTAAACCGCGACGCAATGCAACGCAAATTCAGTTAATTTACTATTTTTAACAGAATTCTTTAATTTATAAAAACGTGCCTTGAAATTCAGTTATTATAGACATTATAAAATTTATATAGTATTTAATGTCTGTGTTTTGTTTTTCAGACCACCGTGGTTAAAAGGAAAAAGCAATTCAGAGAAATATTTAATCTTATTAACTGCAATTGTATGTGTAATCGCCCTTGCTCTTGCTATTACACTGGGAATAGTCGCGCAGAAAAAGGCACAAAACGAAGCTGAGTAAGTTTTATTACAGATTAATTGCTTTTTAAATTATTAAATAGTAATACATGAATTCAATCACAGATAAGTAATTACTTTAAACCTTTGAATATAAACTTATTATAAAGGTTTATATTGAAAGATTGAACTACACATACCTATAGTAAAATTATTTACCCTTTTTACTACACTTACATCTAGAAAAAGATATCCATAAGCTTATCGTTACAAAGGACGACACAAAATTAAATTATACTAGTTCACAAGCATTTATTAATATTAAAAAATGGTGGAGAATAATTAGTTTATTTATTTCAGTGAAGTTTGCTTAACCGCTGGTTGTATCAATGCCGCTGCATTAGCTTTATCTTTAATGGATACTACAATAGACCCATGCGATAATTTCTATGAATTTGCCTGTGGAAACTTTGTCAAAGAAACTGTAATACCTCCCGATAAAACATCAGTTAGTACATTTTCACAGACTAGTGAAATTGTTAGGGATCAATTACAAATGATTATCACAAGTAATGTACCAGGGAATGCTTCAAAGCCGTTTAAGTTATTAAAAAAAATTTATGACATGTGTATGAATACTACAGCTATTGAAGAGGACGGTTTAAAAACAATTAAAAGGATTTTAAAAGATTTAGGTGGTTGGCCTGTACTTGACGGTGCAAATTGGAATGAAGGTAGATTTGATTGGAAAGTGTTAGTATACAAGTTTAGGAAACTGGGTTTTAGTAGTAGTGTATTTATTGAATTTTATGTATCAAATGATGACAAGAATTCTTCGCGAAATATTATTAATGTAAGTATTTGAAATAATTGGGTTAGTTTATATACATTACGCTTTCCTAAAGCTTGGTGATCCATGGTTGGGTTTAAGTAGAGAATTTCTTATAAAAGGAATCAAGGATGACATAGTTAAAGCATATTATGATGTTCTCGTTGATGTAGCTGTTATATTTGGTGCTAATAAAGATTTGGCACTTAGAGAAATGAAGGAAGCTGTAGAGTTTCAAATAGAACTGGCGAAGGTATTAAGCTTAATCAAATATGTGGATAAGAAAATATGTTCTATATAATTATAGATATGTTTACCAAGAGAAGCACGCAGAAATGCAACGGCACTATACAATCCCATGACATTGGAAACATTGCAACAAAATTATCCTTATATAAATTGGATGGAATACATTCAAAATAATTTAGACATTCCTGATATTGAACTAACATATGATGAAATAATTATTGTGACAACTCCTAATTATTTTTCCGATTTAGAAAGTATACTTCGGAAAACACCAAAACGGTTAATTTCAGCAACCGTTTAAAACAACTATCTAATTTTAATTAAATTTATAGGGTACAAGCGAATTATGCGATGAACAGAGCAGTACTCTCTAATATCTTCTATTTAACAACAGAATTAAGAGATAGGTTAACAGAGTATTATAGAATTATTAGTGGTCAGCAAGAAAAGCCGTCACGATGGAAAGAATGTACAGGATTCGCGTCATCAAGGTTTTACTATGCCTTTGAAAAGCTTCTATTAAATTGTTATATTACAGTGCTAATTTAGTGTCAGGATCTTTATACATAAAAAAGTACTTTAAAGAAAAATCAAAGGAAAATGCCAATAAAATGATCTCAGAAATTTTAAATCAGTTCAAACACATATTAGATAAGCTTGATTGGATGGATGATATCACAAAGCAGAATGCGCTTGCAAAAGCAAATTCTATAACTAGACATATTGGTTATCCAGATGAACTACTTGATGACAATAAAGTCGAAAAGTTTTACGCAAACGTAAGTAACTAGCTAACTAATACAGATATTCTATAACATTTATTTCAGTTGGATGACTCTTCTGATAACTTTATGTTGACCGGGTCGGCTCTGTCATTGTTTTTCACCGAATATTATAACAAACAGCTGAGAGAACCGGTAAATAAAACTAATTGGGTTGATCATAGTTTTGCAACAGCTGTCAATGCTTTTTATTCTGGTAGTGAAAACAGCATTCGTACGTACTTTTCTATAATGTTAATAGAGTTTATTAGTGGAATAATTTGTTTTACTTACATCCCAGCATTGAATTTCAGTCAATAACGGGACTATTTACTTAATTAAAGTACTTAGCTTTTTTGGGTTCTTTAATGGTGTATTTCTATATTTATATTTTACATAAATCTATACGTTTCAATGTACTTACAGTTATCCTCCTCACTAGCCTGTTTAAGAATTGTTTAAGGTGTTAGAATAAACTTATGAAGTATAAAAGATATGAAAACGCATGAAGCCAATTATGGAATCTAATTTTAGTAAAGAATAGATAATTAAAAATATTTAAAATTAATCATTAAACTGCCTTGAAAATATGACAAATCGAAACACTCTCCAACGGTTGTGGGATAACAGTGAAAAACGATATAACCAAAGAAAAAATTTAATCATTAATCAAATTATGATATAAGTACAAAGTCGCGAAAAATTGTAATTTCAAATTGATAAAAGCATTCACAAATAGAATCGTGACATATCAATTAAGGATTTTGTCAAATGTAACAAGGAAAACGACAGAAATGCGTTATTATGACCGTATTAGTTCCTTATAAACTACCAATTACATCTATACATTATTATAAAGTCAAAAAATTGGTAAGGTACTCGTACCTACAAAATTCGAGTAATGAATAACTTCGAACTTGTATTTTTTAGGTTATATTGATTACTGTCAGTTGTCAGAATTGCCAACTCAATTTCAACAGGTATGAAATTTTAAAAAGTACTACAATTTTGCTTATTGATTTTAATAATTGTTCACGTCGGCACAAAAAATCTTGTGTATCACTATTTGTTAACAATTCTAATTGTCATTGTACAGCGAAAACAAAATGTACTACGTTTAATATGACTTTTAATTTTAAGTTTAATGTCAACTGTATATGTTAAATTACTATAGTGCTGTGGTAACTTAACATATAATTGGTGAATCATTTACTTCGTGGTCTAAGAACAAAGACAGCAGAAAACCGAAACATAATGCTTAAATTAAAATTAATATGTATCATTGTGCTTTTTCATAATTATGAGATGCCAAGACCTATTTAAACGGACATAACACTTCTTTTCAGCACGGAATAATGAATCCTTGATGGTGTAGCAATGACTAGCTTTTTGAGCCATGTTATAGGTAATTTTTACATGAAAAATTTTAAACATTCGCGTTACAAAATGCACCTAAAAAACCTTAAGTTTGATACAGATATGTAAATTATGCATTTGTTATTTGGGGACAAGGAGAAGAAGCACTACATAAATTTTTAATTTTTATGAACGGTGTTCATCCAGTTTACAACGGAGAAGGAAACTAATAGATGTTTACCATTTTTGGACATAATAACATCTAAATAACTAAAACACTGTCTTTTAAACTCTAACGAAAGCAGATACACACTAATAAATACCTTCACAATTTATCAAACCACCATACACATTAAAAAATTGGTGTTATTAAATCTTTAGTTGATCAAGCAACACGAATTTATGATCTTGAATTTTTGAGAGATAGATATAAATATTTACCAGTATCACTACAAGCTAAACTGATATTCGCTTAAATATATTAATAGTGCTGCTAGACATACCCATAAAGAAAAACTAGTGCTTAACGTTAAAGAGCTTTTCTTCCTTTAGAACTAATGTTACAGATAGAATTGAAAAAAATCCTAATTAATCAAGGCACTAGCACTGTTTTTAAACTTCAGAAAGAATTAAAGAGTATTTAAGGTCACCTAAAGATGTTTCAAACCCATTAAAGGTTTAATTTTGTTTTTTATGCGGAAAGACGCTAAAAAATGTTTTTGATCCATTTTAGTTTGTGTAGCGAACAGTATAAAAATAGGTAAACGTTTTCTATTTATCTTATGACAATGCAAATAAATTACGTACAGTATTAATGAAAACGTTTAAATTATCGTAAGAACTTTTACTAGTTAACAAAAAAAAACACATTTAAATATTTGCAAGAAGGACCAGTGTTTTATTTCCAAACCCAAAAAACACTGTCCAAAATGACCACCTCCAATGTTCAAAATGGAGGATCAGGGATACCAAGGATAAGACGAGCTCCAGAGCTAGAAGAGAATGTGCTGAACAGGATTGAGAAAAATCCACGAACCCCTACCAGAAGAGTTGCATATGCTTTACACGTGAGTAATGGAACTGTTTGGCACATTCTTAGAGAAAATTTGTTGACTAATACGTGTTCAAGAACTGCTTCCTGCTGATTTTCCACTTCGAGTTGCATTCTGCCAATGGCTTTTGCAGAAACTGATTAACATCCTCATCTATTGTGTTTGATTATTTTTACCGACGAAGCGAGTTTTTCTTAAAATTCAATGTCTGGGCTAATGAGAATCCACACCAGATATGTTAACTGTTTCCAGCCTCAATTCTCGTTGAACGTTTGGATTGCAATTGTGGATGACTGCCTGATTGGCCCAGTATTCCTACCAGGAAGGCTGACCGGAGATGTATATCATAACTGTTAGGAAAATTCGCTTCCTGACTCGCTTGAAGATGCACAATTAGCAATACGAGATAGAATGTGGGTAGTGAATCGCTGGATTTGCCGAAGTGGGCATAATTTATGGCCTGCACGATTATCGAACCTAAACCCGTTGGATTTTATCCTACGGGGCCATCTGAAGTCGTTGGTGTACGCAACTTAAGAAATCGCCTCATCGCTGGGTGTAACACAATACAAAACGACCCTGGTATTTTTGAGAGAGTTCGGCAATCGATGAGACGAAGATTGGACTCCTCCATTCGAGATGGAGGTGGTCACTTTGAACAGTTATTGTAATATTTGCAAATATTTAATTTTTTTTTGTGAACTAGTAAAAGTACTTACTATAATTTAAATTTTTTCACTATTACTGTACGTGATTTATTGGTTTGTATGCAATGTGTTTAATTCACTAATATTTTACTGTTAAACTTGTAATTTATTTAACTCCCATGATTGTTGCACATATTCTCATTAGGTAAATAGAAAATGTTTACCTATTTTTATACTGTTTGCTACACAAATTAAAATGAATCAAAAACATTTTTAGCGTCTTTCCGTGTAAAAAAACAGAATGAATTCTTTAATGAAACGTTTAATGTGCGTTTTTGTGAAAGTACTTGCATTACACTATATTATTATAAATATTTATCAATGTCACTACAAGCTATATTCACTTAAAGATATTAATAGTGTTGTTGCACCTGCTAGACATAACCATGAAGAAAAACTAGTGCTTAACGTTGGCAGAGCTTTTTTTCCTTTTGTAACTAATGTTTCAGATAGAATTGAAAAAAATCCTAATTATCATGGCACTAGTACCGTTTTTAAACCTACAGGAATAATTAAAGGATATTTATGGTCACCTAAAGATGTTTCAAACCCATTATCACCTTCCGGGGTGTTAAATTATCTTGTGGAAAAGTGTAAATTGGAACCACAAAACGTAGCCTTGATACCAGACGTAAAGAACATATGAGATTTGTAGATTAGGTTAACCAGAGAAATCTGCGATAGCCGAACGTGCTTTATATAATTTGATACATGACATTCAATTTGATAATATGAAAATATTGTCGAGACAAGCTCATTATTATGTTCGTTTAAGACGTGGAGGTATTGAGATATATAAACATCCTAATGAATTCAACAGGCAATAAGAAGGTTTCGGGTTAACTAAATTTTGGCATTTTATAGTTGAAAAAGGCTCAATGATACCCCTTAACTTTAATGTTAGCTTTTGGAATAACTATGTTTTTGCTGCTTTTTCTAGACCTTGACGTAAATGCGTTACCAATTTTATGTCAAGTTGCCACATCACTATAATAATTTAACGTATATAGTTGAAATTACTATTAATTTCATTTTAAAAGTACTAGATACTTTGTCTAAAATGGCAACCACAAATTATCAAAATACTACTACATCTTAAATCGATATGTGGAAGGCTCCATTTGCTTTTATCAATTTGAAATCAACGTGTTTCACAACTTTACTGTTACCTCATAACTTGGTTAAACCTTGTTACATTTTCTCCTTGATTGTGACATTTTTCACTGTTATCCTTCGGCCGTGATAGGGTGTTCTGGCTTATCATGTTCAAGGCAGTATAACAATATTTAATTTTATTAAGGATCTAGTTATCCTTTACTAAAATTAGATTCCATAGTTGGCTTTATACGTTTATCAAACTGTTATATTAATAGCAGGCTTATGTGTGCGGTTTCATATTTTTCATATCTTATAAGTTTATTCAAAACAATTCTTAAAGGGTTACCACTACTAAGGACGATAACTCTATTAGTTATATAATAGAGCTGTGCAAAATATAAATATAAAAATATACCATTAGAAAACCAAAAAGAACCTAATTATTTCAATTATGCAGGGTGTCAATTCGAAAACTTGTGATACCTCGTATCTTCAAAATTGTAACAGGTAAGTAAAATTTCTCGAAAATGTTTCTAGAGCATTGGGGGGAACCAATATGACCCATATAGAAATCTTTCGCAACTCACTCCTTAGGCTCCAGCCACCCCACTCCCATCTTTTTAAACTGCACTAGTCCATGTAGTACAATGATGTACTACATCGTTAGAAAGCTCTTAAAAAGTGCTATTCATCAGTACCAAACAAAATGTTAATTAATCGATTGTTTTTTAAATAATAGGAAAAATAGTGTTAAAATCAATTGATTGATTTATTAATGAAAAATTAACAGGAGATTTGAAATATTACAGAATCACGATAAAAGTAATGATAGATGTTAAATTTTACTGAAAATCCGCCTACTTGATATCAAGCATTTGCAAATAAAATTATTATTGAGAAATCTACAAACAAATGTCTAAACACAAATTATCAGAAAGATCGTTTAATAAGAAATTCTCCGATAACTAAAAAATATTTTGTGTTCTTTGACTTACCGATCGTAATTTTTTACGATCCTTTTGAAGTAGTGATTTGATTTGATATTAGTAGCAATAAGGATGTCACACATGGGGTAGTACAATTTAAAAAATGGGTGTGAGGTGGCTGGAACCTAAGAGGCGGGTTCCAGAAGTATGACTTGCCTGTTCTAGAAACGGATTTGAGAAACTTTATTTATCTTTTATAGTTTCGAAGATATGAAGTCTGACAGGTTTGGAAATTTTCACCCGGTATGTAATAATGGTAAAAGTTTACATTTCTACATGACTATTAAGAAAAAGGTTGTGTTGTTGTTCAATGCTTATAATGTTGGTTATAGAATTTCCCGCCGGAATTTTACAAGGTGTTTTCTTCAGCGCCAATCGGCCCAACTATATGAATTATGGTGGAATTGGGTACGTAATTGGACATGAAATCACACATGCATTTGATGATCAAGGTCGGCAATTTGACAAAGATGGTAATCTTAAAGATTGGTGGGATGAGGAGACGAAACAAGCATTTATTAGAAAAGCTCAATGTATAGTTCATCAATACGGCAATTACACTGTTCCAGAAATTGATCAAAACGTAACTACTAAATGTTAATTACATACAACCATATCTTTGAATTTCAGTTAAATGGTATCAATACACAAGGAGAAAATATAGCCGATTGTGGAGGAATAAAGCAAGCATATTTAGCATACTTGAGTTGGGTAGAACGGAATGGTGCTGAAAAAAAATTACCTGGTTTACCATATACTCCACAACAAATGTTTTGGGTTTCTGCAGCACACACTTGGTGTGGTGTAAGAAGAAAAGAGGTTTTAAAATTACAAGTTACAACTGGTGCTCACAGTCCTAACGAATACAGAGTTTTAATCCCTTTCGGAAATTCTGAATATTTTGCTAAGGACTTTAATTGTCCACTGGGATCCACTATGAACCCAGTTCATAAGTGTACAGTCTGGTAAATTAAACGTTTTCGATTTTATATACTATTTATTATACCTATCCTTTGTTATAAAATTATCTGCCCCGATACTTTTCCATCGTAAATAATATACAGGATGTCTCATGTCGTAATGCCACTACTTGGTATACGTAATCTTCAGTTTAAGTAGCGTAAAAGGTTATAATAAGTTTTTCCCTTTAAAATAAACCGTTCACATAATACCGAGGGTGAAATAGTTATAATTCAAATAATTACCATTTCAGTTTGAAATCACTATAAAAATTGTTCAAAATGGTCGCCATTCCTGTCCTGACATAGTCTGGCTCTTGTTAAGGGAGTTTCAGTTACCTTACGTAACATATCGTTGTTATTCCGAATCAGAGCGGACGCCTCAACAATGCGCCTTCTAAGATATTCAACAGTTTGTGATGGTGTTTGGCAGGGCTAGAGGGACATTTTCTAACATAGTTTCTAGATAATCTTCTAGAAAATTTAAATGTCTGTCTGCGGTTAAATGATTGTCAAAACGAATGGAGAGTGAACATATTATCCACACCAAACGTTCACTGAAAACCTATGTTGACGATTTGGCTGTGAATTCGCGAAATTCGATAAATGGCTATACTCTATTTATTGATCCATTACTTTTAAATGTTGACTCATCCGTGAATAAGATTTTATCAACTACGTGTCGATTCTCAACTAGCCAGCTGCAAAACGTCATGCGTTTGGGGAGATCTGTGGGCAAGAGAACTTGAATACGCTGGATATGAAATTGATGAAAACCATGACGTTTTAATGTCCTCCTAACTCGCATTTAAGATATATTGACAATCGTAGGTATTTCGCGAACTGAGGTGCTGGGATTATTATCAATTTCTCGAAATGCGTTATCTTCATTTTCTAGAGCCCGTTATAGTGGACGTTCAGTTGTTCGCTTCAGTAAAGTTCCGTATTGGCGTAGCTGGTTGTGTATGTTTTGGAAAACTCATTGGTCTAGTATTCGCCGGTCTCGAAATCTCAACGCATTCTCTCGCACAGCTGCCGCTAAGTAAATGTAATTGATACCAGCGTACTCTTGCGTTGTAAAAGTGAATATTTCGAACACTGTCAATCAGCGTAACCAGATAAATCACCGTTGGCGTTTGGTAACTACGTTAAGTCTTTTCGAGAGAACATCATAGTTTGGATTGGCACTGAAATTGTATTTATTTGAATTATATCAATTTAATCCACTGTATTATGAAGACGGTTATTAAGGCAAAACCTTATTATAACTTTTTATTTATTATTTATTATTATTATTATTATTGTAACTATTTGGACTGAAGATAACGTATGCTAAATGGTGATATTATGTCATGAGACACCCTGTATGTAGAGTCTAAAAGTGTAATGCAATAATGTATTACATTCTTATGTAGTAGGTTGAGTAAAATAATAAGTTGTTAGTAATGAACTTGTGTAACTATTTTAAAACAACATACACTTGTAAAACAGAATTATAATCTAAATGCAACATCACCAGTTTACTCTATCTTAAAACAGAATATGTAATGTGTATATATAAATCATAATAAATCTATATATATAGCTATATATATATATATATATATATATATATATATATATATATATATATATATATATATATATATATATATATATATATATATATATATATATATATATATATATATATATATATATATATATATATATATATATATATATATATATATATATATAAGTAGGTAAGATTGGAGACTTCTGACACACACCACAATTCCAAGGTTACCACATTACCAAAGGTCACCACTATACCAAGGTCATGAAAGCGCGATGTTTGACCTACTTACATATCGTTAACGCAAACCCAAGGTCATCCCATGTCACAAACCCCGCGTTCAGGTTCCACAATTTCAAGGTCATCCATGTGACCTATTTTGACACGATTGCATAACAACAAGACCACCCAAATGCTACTCTCCCTCAAGATCACCTCACTTGTATGTTTTTTGCTCATCCACACTTTTAACGCTACCACAAATAAAAGAAAACAATATGTTAATATATTTAATTCATGTAGAAATAAAGACATGTACAAATGTATTAATCAGATATATGATTTTCTTTAGGAATAAAATATTTTGATTTAGTACAAGTGCAGAAGGTCCTCTCCACTTCCGTTACATTATACCTGCGTGGACGTGGTGCGAGCAGCTGAGCATACGTGCAGTGAAGTGCCCATCGTAGATGTTCCTGTAACGGATTGACATCTCGCTGCCATCGGTTTATTCTAACACCACACATGAAACATTCAACCGTGTCGTCTGCAGATGTGGAAATGAACCCTGCTGCAGTAGATATCCATCAGCTGTTCATGGTGAACACCACAGAGATATATTTGAGCATATACAAAGTGTGGTGTCTTGACTGTCTGTCTGTCTATCAGTCACTGTGTCAGTTTATCAGTCAGTCAGTCAGTCAGTAAGTTAGTAAGTCGGTGCGCTCAGTTATTCGCCTTCAAGAGCAACGCGAACCAGCACTCGGAACGTCTATTTAACACATGGAGGATGCATACAATTGCAACACACACACACACACACACACACACACACATATATATATATATATATATATATATATATATATATATATATATATATATATATATATATATATATATATATATATGTATAACATAAGATACCGGTCACGCCATTCCCTTGCGGCGCAGACAAAACAATCTCTGCTTCTTGATTATTTTTTATTTGCAATCTTCCTTTCTTTTATCATACAATCTACTGCATTCAGACAGGTTTTACTCGGACCACCAGACTAAACCTTATCTCTAACTTCGCCCAGATATATCTGTTTTGTTAACCTTTGTTGCTCATTCTTTCAATGTGACTGAACTAATGTAGTGCACTACTTTCATACCTAGAAAAATTCACAACAGTTTTTCATTGTACACTTATTCTTCATCTTATTCGTTCTTGTAATACCGCAAGCACTTCACAATAATCTCATGCCCACGGAATTTATTTTGTTTCCGTGCTGTTTTTGACATACCCATGTCTCATTTCCATACAGCTCATGCTTTCGTTCTTCATTATCGACCATATACTTCCAATCCCTTTCCTTCCCTCCAATCTCGCCATCCATTGTACCATCTGCATTGAACATTATACACAGATATACTCACTCGTCCACTTGTTCCATAATTTTTATCATGCAGGGTAAATACTGTACTCTCCTTTCCACTTTCCCAATTGAACACCAGAATCTTTGATTTATTAACGTTCACCCTTAGGTCCATGCACTCAGAGACTCTATCAGGCTTCCCCAGAGCTGTTTGTAGCTCATCCGCATTCTAGCTTAATGAGACTATGTCTTTTGCATACACCAGAACCTTTACGTCACCAACCATTACACCATTCTGATTTTCTAATTTAGCATACAAACTTGAACCTTATATCCAGCTTTTCTTCATGCGTAGTAATATTGTTTTTTTCTCAATGGTCTGCGATAATTTACTATCAAGATATCTACTTCTAGCCTCCCTAATGGGACACCTGTTATAAAGAAATTGGTATAACTTACCTTTATGATAATTTTGATCGTTTTACTCTTGTTTAAATTGTAAATTTGATTAAAAGGTTATTGTAGTCAAACACACAAAGCACACATAGAACAGCTTTGTTGTAAATATTTTGAGAGATTATTTTTACAAAGAAAAATGAATTCAGGAGAGATATAGTCTCTCTTGTGAGCCTAGTAAGCTAAAACACAATTTGTTGACGAAAAATATTGATTTATATTTTTTCAAAATATTCTTCCCTACAGTGAATGCATTTTTTTACATTCGCGATAACAAAACTGCAAAACATTTTCTCAAATCTTTCTGCATTAGGTATTCTACTTCATTTTCAAATGGATCAATCGCTTCTTCAGCTAATTTAAAACGTAAACGCCGTAACTTATCCTTTTCATGCGGAAATAAAGCGAAATAATTAGGTACCATATCTCGACAATATGGAGAGTGATCCATTAATTCAATATTTTGGGCATTCAAATACTCAATCCTTCGAGTGGCAGAGTGAGGACGATCTTTATCATGATGCAAGATTATCCTTCCTCTTGGGTGCTTTTCATAAACATTATGGAGATGTTGATGTATTCAAGCCATAGTGTACCACTCAAAATTAATAGCACTTCGATGCTGCATTGCTGCATAGAAAGATTTAAAGAATTTTCAGGATCATACCTTTATTGCCTGTAATGATGTTTTACACCAGTTGAAACCATCCGTTGTCAAAGCGATCTAAGATAGATCTGCACCATCTCATCCTTTTGAATTAAAGTGAGATTATCGGGAATGCAACGGAAATAACTCTTACACAGCCTTAAATGCTTGTGAAAATGGTGTTATTGTTTTCACGCCAATCTTTAGAGTAGCTAGAATACTCCTTGCAGTAACACGATGGCTCTCTTCAATCATGTTCTAAGCCAAGACCGATGCTCTTTGCGGCAACGACCTTTTTTTGCCCATCCGCCATAAAACTATCATTTAAGAAAAGTGGACCTCGTTGGAATTAATTGAACCACAGTTTTATGATAGCTTAGGAACACAACTTCTCACCAAAAACTGTATTTATTTCCTCAAAACGTTGTTTACGGCATTAGCCAAGTTTGAAAATGTAAAAATTCACTCGATAATGCATTTTATTCATTTCCATGATTTTTTCTGCAAAGGATGACTACACGTATTTTAAATATGTTCCAACATATTTGTTAATTGTAACTGTAATTAAACTTATGCCTGTTAGACATGTTCACTCGAAACAGCCAGCCATCGTAAGTTAACAATAGTCATCTAAGCGTGAGGTAAATAATTGTTACTCAGCGTTTCTCTTTATTTGTACTGTTCTTTGTAATCTAGATAGTAACAAATAGTTTCCAAGTAAAACTTAATATTTTATCCCAAAAATTATAGGAAAGAGTGCATTCGGATAAATGTTATGTCCAGGACAGGTTATCAGTTTTGTCATTTAGCAAATTGCTGTCATTTTTGTGAAAATCTGAAAAAATTATCTAAGACTGATTTTGTTGGTTAAAATAATAATAATAATAAAGGTCTTTATTGTTCAGTCAAAGAATGTGTAGAACAAACAAAGTACTAATCGTTCTACTGTAATAGTAATAATAGCAGAGTGCTTATACACATGTCTCAACAACCACAAAGTGAAGTTCAAGAATACAAGAAAATCATATCTTACTTCTTACCCTTCCACTTAAACCTTGAACTTAAACGAGAATAAGTCACTGTATGTTAGTAGTGAACACTAGACTATTATTAATTTATTATAAATTAACGGTAAGAGTGAAGTAAGAGAATAATTTACACATGCTGTTCCTTAATAAGAAAGTAATTGAATTACGTAAGGAAATGATATTAATTGAAGATCTTAATGATTTGTTTTTTAAAAGTAGATAATTTTAAATCTTTAAGTGTGTTATGAACAGAGATATACGTCCTCTGCTCCTCACATTAATGTTGTACACATCAGTTCGAAATGAAATTTTTTCATACAAATAATATGGTTCCTTATAAGTTAATATTGTATGATATTATGTGAGAGATTGAACTTTTCTTCGATTTGAATATGTCATCCAACTTCTTTTAATTTGTGGGATTCGTATTTTCGTATACCATAGACGAGCCTTAAACAACTGTTCTGGACCCTCTGTGTACGAGTTTTATCTAAAAGATCAATGCAAGGTCCATATACTTGGAAGCCATACGTAAATTTTGACAAAATAAGAGCATCACATAGTGTTTTTTTCATATTTAAGTTTAATGCACGTCTGTGTGGATAAATTAATTTCATACTTACATGTGCTTGTTGAATTAAATAATTTATATGCTTTTTAAATCTAGAAGAGTTGTCAAAATATACTCCAAGATTTTAATTGAGTCTAAAGTTTACCTTTTAATAAGGGATATGATCAGAATTCACCAAGGTAATAGAAAATTGTTGTTACAGAATCGCTGCAACTGTTATGACTACGAAAGTGGGAATATTTTACTCAAGTAGGTTTGCGAGCAGTCAACGTATACCGTTACCTTCAAAAGAAGATAATATAGTTAATATAGTGAAATCATCCCTCACACTTACTTCGATGTTCATCCATATGGTTTTTATCTTTGTTTTAAGGTCTCCGTTCGATCGTCATACTTGCACATTGTATACAGTAGTTGTTAAGCGCATGTTAAATAATGATTTCATGTTGGAATTGTATTAATTGATAATTTGATGGTCCAACTTGAATTCCAAACAACTTTTGTATTTCGAAGTGCCATATTAGTTTAATATATGCTAACGTTATCAAAAGCTGAGAGTAATAAATTGTAACTGGTGCAGAACTGATCGAAGCGGTCATCATCATTGGCATTTGCAATTCACCTAGAGTTGAGTTTTATAGCACGCTGTTAAAGCGTTTATACGTTGTAGTCAAGCAATCACCTACTGAAGATGTGTAGCCATTACATAAAGATTGGGTGTAACTAATTTAGTAGTAATTAATGTACACTTATCTTTCGAGGAAATCGAGGCACACACTTTCTTGATTTTCGCGTAGTACAGCAACTTTCTTCCTTGTCCCGAAAATTGACATTTTTTGTACTAAGGTAACAAATAACAATTTTTGGAAGTTACTATGAATGTTGCATAATTATCTTTGATTTTTCTTACATCCAGTAATAATGAAAACATTTAAATTATCGTAAGTACTTTTACTAGTTAAAAAAAAACACATTTAAATATTTGCAAGAATGACCAGTGTTTTATTTCCAAACCCACAAAACACTGTTCAAAGTAACCACCTACAATGTTCAATTGTGCAATGTAAATAGTACTTTGACAGCATCGCGCATCATTGTTATCTGTCGAATTGTGTGAAAAATTAATCACGAATCAGTATTCCAGTACCGAGATGACCGATATGCGTTTCATATATGGACTGGCTGATTGCAAATCAGCAGAAGCTCGGTGCCTGTATAGTGAACGACATCCTAACCGCAATGTTCCTGATAGAAGACTTTTCGAAAATATTCATCAACGTCTGGGTGAAACAGAAAAATCAAATCGAAATGGAGGATCAAGGACA
Source organism: Vesta saturnalis (assembly GCA_036346205.1). Classification (NCBI taxonomy): domain Eukaryota; kingdom Metazoa; phylum Arthropoda; class Insecta; order Coleoptera; family Lampyridae; genus Vesta; species Vesta saturnalis. The sequence goes on along the minus strand of JARFJB010001186.1, from coordinate 18,628 downwards.
CCAAGGATAAGACAAATACCAGAGCTAGAAGAGAATGTGCTGAACAGGATTGAGGAAAGTCCACGAACCTATACCGGAAGTGTTGTAGATGGTTTACACGTGAGTAATGGAACTGTTTGGCACATTCTTTGAGAATATTTGTTGTACTCATATAATATACAGCGCGTTCAAGAACTACTTCATGCTGATTTTCCACTTCGAGTTGCATCCTGCCAATGGCCTTTGGAGAAATTGATTAACATCCTCAACTATTGTGTTTGATTCTTTTTACCGAGGTAGCGAGTTCTTCTTGAAATGCTATAAGAAATTTTCACAAAAACCATGTCTGGGCTGATGAAAATCCACACGAGATATGTTTACTTCATTTCCAGCATCAATTCTCGTTGAACGTTTGGGTTGCAATTGAGGGTGACTGCCTGATTGGTCCAGTATTTCTACGAGGAAGACTTATCGGAGATGTATATCATAACTTATCGTTAAATACGCTTCCTGACTGGATTGAAGATGTACCATTAGCAAAACGACATAGAATGTGGTTAAAGCATGATGGTGCACCACCGCATTTTAGTAGCGTGGCCCGATAGCGTGGCCCGAGAGTTTTTAATAGTAAAATACGGAAATCTCTGGATTGGTGAAGGTAGGCCTAACTAACCCGTTGGATTTTTTTCCTATAGGGCCATCTGAAGTCGTTGGTGTACGCAACTCCTGTTCAAAGTGAGGATTTCAGAAATTGCATCATCACTGGGTTTAACACAATACGAAACGACCCTGGTATTTTTGAGAGAGTTCGGCAATCGATGAGACGAAGATTGGACTCCTCCTTTCGAGCTGGAGGTGGTCACTTTGAACAGTTTTTGTAATGTTTGGAACTGGTCATTCTTGCAAATATTTAAATTTGTTTTTTTTTTGTGAACTATTAAAAGTACTTACGATAATTTAAATGTTTTCACTATTACTGTATGTAATTTTTGTGCTTGTATGCGCTGTATTTAATTCATTAATATTTTAGAATTAAACTTGTAATTTGTTTAACTCCCACGATTGTTGCACATATTCTCATAAGGTAAATAGAAAATGTTTATCTATTTTTATACTGTTTGCTACACAAATCAAAATGAATCAAAAACATTTTTGGCGTCTTTCCGCGTAAAAAAACAGAAGGAATTCTTTAATTAAATGTTTAATGCGCATTTTTGTGAACGTACTTGCATTACGCTGGTTTTTATTTCGGAAAGTAAGCATGATCCGCAGAAAACTCAAAAGCCAACAAAAATTACTAATACACAGTATTTACGAGGGTAGTAGACAAAATATCCGTTTTTTTTAAGTAGTATAGCTATAGCGGTTCTGACTCACTTTTGTCACTAGATTTGTCACCAGATCTAGGAAAAAGTCACCAGAAAAGTTACTAGATTTCAAGGTTGGTAACATTGCCTATTTCAAGGGGTAGCTGAAGACCACAGGTGTGTAACTCTCTTCAAGGTTATGTGGTAAGCCTCTTCGAGGTCATTATAGTCCTGAAGGTCATTGCCCTCGGTCTCAGGCAAGTCTATGCATGTCTCGAGGCCACGCCCTATTCTGAGAAACAAAGGGGGCCCATTGTTTAAAGTCTGTGCTTTCAAGGTCACATGAGAGAACAAAGACGATCTATTGTTTTGGCTGAGTCATTCTGAAATTCTAGGAAATCAATAACAAAGACGATGCATTGTTCAAAGTCTATGCTTTCAAGGCCACATGAAAGAACAAAGACTATCTATTGTTCCGTTATTATAAAAATAGATTGTTATCTCAATTCTAGGAAATCAAGAAACGCTTCAAAGTCTATGCTTACAATTTTCAAGGTAAAAGAACAAAAGCGATTCATTCTTCTGGTCGAGTTATAAAAATAAATTGTTATCTCAATTCTGAGAAATCATGAATAATGTATTGTTCAAAGTCTATGCTTATAATTTTCAAGGTAAATGAATAAAGACGATTCATTGTTCTGGTTGATTTATAAAAATAGAGTGTTATCTAAATACATCTCTTTCAAGAACAAAGACGATGCATTGTCGACGGTTCAAAGTCTATGTTTACAAGGCCACATGAGAGACGATCTATTGTTTTGTAGGTTATCGTGCACATCAGCTGTATCCTCAAAGTCATTGCCCTCGGTCTCAAGCAAGTCTATGCATGTTTCAAGGCCACGCCCCCCAGTGCCCTCAAGTGGTTCCCCAAAACAGGTAGACGTTTCCTAAAACAGGGGGTCCGTTTCCTAAAACAGGTAGCCGTTTCCTAAAAACAGGTAGCCGTTTCCTAAAAACAGGTAGCCGTTTCCTAAAAACAGGTAGCCGTTTCCTAAAACAGGGGGTCCGTTTCCCAAAACAGATAGCTGTTTCGCAACCGTTTTCCCATGTTCAGGTCGAAAATAGATTCCGCATCTCAATTCCAGGAAATCAAAAAGGGGGCCCCATTGTTCAAAGTCTATGCTTACAATTTTCAAGGTTAAAGAACAAAGACATTCCATTGTACAGGTTGAGTTATAAAAATAGATTGTTATCTCAGTTCTGGGAAATCAATAACAAAGGCGATGCATTGTTCAAAGTCTATGCTTACAATTTTCAAGGCCACATGAAAGAACAAAGACGATCTATTGTTCTCGTTGATTTATAAAAATAGATTCTAAATACATCTCTTTCGAGAATAAAGATGATCCATTATCAATGATTTAAAGTTTATGCTTAGAAGGTCACACCTCTGATAACAAAGACGATCCATTGTTCAGTTAGAAATAGATTGTTATCTCAATTCTAGGAAATCAATAACAAAGACGATGCATTGTCAACGCTTCAAAGTCTATGTCTACAAGGTCACATGAGAGAACAAAGACGATTCATTGTTTTGGTTGAGTCATAGCTTCTGAAATTCTAGGAAATCAAGAATAAAGGGGGCCCATTGTTCAAAGTCTATGCTTACAATTTGCAAGGTAAAAGAACAAAGACGATTCATTGTTGAGTCGTAGCTTCTAAAATTCCGAGAACAAAGACGATGCATTGTTCAGACTGATTAGGTCATCTAACAAGTTAAATTTTTTTTATAAGACTACCACAATATACAGATTTAAGTATTATGGGATATAGTCACTTTTGTAATACCTCTGCTGGAGCATATCTATTTACTATTTGTTTTTCACATTCAATTTCCTTCAACTGATTCTCGTTTAATGCGGACCACGCCATCTTTCCTAATAGTTTCATTATATTGTATACTAGCCATACATTCAGCTTCCCTTAAAAGTCTTCATATCAGGATCTACTTTGAGACATTGTTCGAGACTTATTACAATAAGCAATGTCACGCCTCCCAAGTGCCCTCAAGTGGTCTAAACAGCTAGACGTTTCCTAAAACAGGGGGCCCGTTTCACAAAACAGGGGGTCCGTTTTCCAAAACAGACGGCTGTTTCTCAACACAGGTAACCGTTTCCCACCAAGGTTACATGAGAGAACATAAGCGTTCTGATTCCTAAAATAGATTGTTATCCAGCTACCACCCCACCTCAATTCTAGGAAATCAAGAACAAAGGGGGGGTCCATTGTTCAAAGTCTATGCAAGTGATTCATTGTTCTGGTCGAGTTATAAAAATAGATTGTTATCTAAATACATCTCATTTCTGAAATCAACTTTCAAGAACAAAGGCAATCCATTGTCAACGCTTTAAAGTCTATGCTTATAAGGCCACACCTCTGATAACAAAGGCGATTCATTGTTTTGGCTGAGTGATAGCTTCTGAAATTCTGAGAACACCGACGATGCATTGTTCAGACTGATTAGGTCATCTAACAAGTAAAATATTTTTTTATAAAACTTATAATTTATTAACCACAATAAAGTAAATATACATATTATGGAAAATTTGATATACTTAACATTTTGTAATACCTTTGCTGGATCATATCTATTTTATTTATTATTTGTTTTTCACATTCAATTTCCTTCAACTGATTCTCGTTTAATGTGGTCCACGATACATCATCATCTTTCCTAATAGGTATTTTCATCGCTTCATTATAATGTTTACTGGCCCTACATTCAGCTTTCCTTAACGCCTTCATATCAGGATCTGTGATCCTTTTACTTTGAGACATTGTCCGTGACTTATTACAAACCTACGTCTCTTAAACTCATATGCAAAAACACAAATTAAAATCTTTTAATTATACAGTTACGTAAATTTCAAGGTTAATTCCGAGAAATCTATTTTCAAGGTGATCCAACCTTACCCTACTATCAAATAGATTGTCAATGGTTACTATCAATTTTCCAGGTCCTACAAATCAACCTACAGGGGTATCCTGATATATGACCGGTAATGTATGCTTCCCAAGTTGGGTAAAGTTCTTTGAAGGTGTGACGAGAGATTTTGAAGGTCACCAAACAATTCTTAGAATTTAGTCGAGTCAGAGCCATCTGTCAATTCCTAGAAATCAATTTTCAAGGTATCATATTACAATTCAAACAGATTGTAAAGTAGATTCATGGCTAAATGGAGACAAGGTGTTCCTAATCAATGACTTTTGTATAGGCCGTAGAAGTTATTACAATTCCTACAGTGGTATCTATGCTAAAAAATAGGTCAAGGTTAAATTGGTCTTATATTAGCTAAATGCTCTTCAAGTCAAATAGAAATTAGGTCATCAGCAGGGGAGGGGGGGTAGATGTAGAAGTGGTTAAGGTATTTAAGCAGTAATGTGCAAATAAAATTGATTCAATATGTGGATGTGCTACGCTGCTGAATCATGGACCAAAGCGGTAGATGCACATACAGCCGTGGAACGTTTACTCCAATAATTGACGACATTGGCATTTGATGCTAATCATGAGGCAGTATATGGTTTAGGACGCTTTTATTCGGAAGAGGATTGTCATGCACTTGCAAAGAAATATGAAAACGGTGTAAAAATATGTGAAACGTATTTAAAGGGTCGATATTGTTTGACTTGCTTAATACAAAAGTTAAGTGCGGCACAACTAGAAGAGTTCACTCTAGATTTGAAGGTGTGGGAAGATGGGGATACCAGTGAAAAGGGGGAGGAAGGGGAATATGAAGGATAGTAGTCAGTTACTAATTATATTTTCTCGATTAGAAAAAGATGTATAATTAAAAAATAAAACCTTAATTATTGTTGTTGTGTTCTTTTGCATGCGAAAAGGATGTATTCACGACTAGTCTGGATGCAGTCGGAAAAACAACAAATAGCGGTCCCCAGCCATATGTAAACATAATTTAACTAGAATCTTCGGAATAGGAAAAAATGAGTGTGGTCTCCAAGAAATTTTCAAGACCATATGTCCTACAGGCCGATCTTACCCGACATCATCCGATTGAAATGTAGTCGAAACCTGCAGGACCAATTCTAAACGAGTCATGGAAACAAGAAGGGGGTCTATGCTACAAGGTTATTGACTAAATTGTAATAAAAAGCGTGGGCTCATACAATAGTCATCCAGGGTGTTTCTCCAAATACAGATAACCGTTTCCCAAAACCGATGGCTGTTTCTCAACACAGGCTAAACTGAAGTAGGTCAAAACCTAAACATCTGGTCATGAGGGGTTAGAAATCCGTGGGAAGGTTCAGGTACAATCTGAAGGTAGTTTTATATTATAGAAAAAAGCTAATCACCTACTTTGGGGGTAGTACTGATAGGGGGTAGTTTCTATAAATCCCCTTCACCTACTTTTAGTGGTAAAGGGTAGCTTTTCCAATAGGCTTATCATCTAGGGGTGCAATTCTGACCCCAAGAAAAAATGATGAATGCTATTACTGTAAGTGTATTATTTCATGTAAAACCCCTATGATGCAAGCTATTTCTATGGTCCACCCTATCCATCTAGGTCAACAATTTTAGCATTCCCTGGAGGTTACATTCTTGAAAATAACAAATAAGCGTTCCTTTCTAACAATAGAATCAGTTCATGGAGGATTGTTGTCTATGCTAATATCAAGGTTCCTGTATATTCTTACAGTATCTGGTGACTGGAAATTCTCAAGGTCTCCAAACAATTGTCAAGACCATATGTCCTACAGGCCGATCTCACCCGACATCATCCGATCGAAAATGTAGTCGAAACCTGCAGGACCAATTCTAAACGAGTCATGGAAATAAGAAGGGGGTCTATGCTAATAAGCGTGGGCTCATATTATGGTCCGCCAGGATGTTCCCCCCAAATACAGATAACCGTTTCCCAAAACAGGGGAGCTGTCACTCAACACAGGTTTCCCCTCTAGAGCCATTAATCATAGCTGAAGCTGACCAATTCTAAACGAGTCATGGAAACAAGAAGAATGATGGGGTCTATGCTAATAAGCGTGGGCTCATACTATGGTCCTAACCGCCAGGTTGAGGCAGTTTCCCCAAAGACAGATAACCGTTTCCCAAAACAGGGGAGCCGTCACTCAACACAGGTTTCCCCTCCAGAGTCATTAATCATAGCTGAGGCTAAATTGAACTAGGTCAGATCCATTTATCTTAGAAATCTAAACATGGAATATGGTTGTGAGGGGTTAGAAATCCCAATTCTTGGAAATAGGAAGGTTGCATCCAAGTACAATTCTTAGAAATCTGAAACTAGAACTAGTTTAATATCATAGAAAAAGCTAATCACCTACGTTGGGGGTTTATGGGCCAAGGTGGTAGTTTCTATAAATCACCTACTTTTAGGGGTTAAAGGGTAGCTTTTCCAATAGTTATAGGTACTGTGTCAACGAGGCTTATCATCTAGGGGTGCAATTCTGACCCCGAGAAAAATGATGAATTCTGCGCCGCTTTTGAGAAGAAGAAGCTAGAATAGAAAGTAGTGTTGGCAACCATGATTGTTAGGGTTTAAAAGCCCCCATTGTGTGCACAGTATACTCTTGATTAGCAGCAATGACGAAAGTAGTAGTACGTAAGGTAGAAAGTACAGAAAAAGCAGTGTGGAGGAGCGAAAGAAGAGGTTGGAGACGTTAATAAAACAAGTAAAAGAAATAAAACTCGATTTGGAGTGTTATATAGCGAAAACAAAAATGATGAAGCTGTGTATTAGCAATATGTAAAAATAGTGTAGTAAAGCATGACATTTTGGGAAGGATGAGTTTAAATACATATTACCTCAGCGCTTTTACAAGTAAGAAGAAAAGACGCTGCTGTGTATTGCTATAAGTATCGCACAATTGTATTAGGTTTAAGTAACTGTATAATTAAAAAATAAAGACTTTAAGCGTTGTGAATATGTTGTTCTTTTAAGTAAACGTAGACAGAACTTTTTGTAGCACTAGTTTTCGGTATTCTCTTCTCCCATAATGGTTCCTTATTGGCTCTGTATATCTGGGCGCGGTTCGATAAACGTAAATTTTATCTGACCTTTACCGAAATCTCCCATAAGGAAATGGAACCCCTGCCGTGCGTTGGGCTTTAAATTGGCCTATATACAACGTATAAAAGAAGATTTATTGGAAAAGATCAATGACAGTAAAAGTGATCCCAAAATAAAAAGCAATTTACTGGTTTTAATGCAGATCGTTACTGTTTTTAATCATTAAATGGCGTTTATGCGTATGTGAACTAAAATTTATTAGTTATAATGAAAAATACAATGACTTTCCTTTGTATAAGGGAGATTTAAATTGATTTTTTTTTGCAAAACCAAAAACTTAAATTTCAGCCCTATTCCTAAATTGACTACCCTTGGATTAAAAGAGTAAACAGTGACAGCTTGCAGTATAGAAATGGAGTTAATTTGATGTAATTTTTATATAAAAGGCTAAGAAAATCGATTTATAGTTTTAATGTTGCAGAACGAAGGAGACCTGATCGTTTTTATATATGAATAGTTTTTATTGTGTGTGTGTTAGGCGTTAGAATGGGTTTTCATTGTTTTAAAGGGGATACAATAGGCTTGCATGTAATTTTTAAAAAATGTACCTTAAGTTCACATCTCTGAGAAAAGAACAAAGGCGATTCATTGTTTTGGTCGAGTTATAAAAATAGATTGTTATCCAGCTACCCCCACCATTTCAGGTCTGAGAAATCAACTTTCAAGAACAAAGGCGATCCATTGTTCAAAGTCTATGCTTTCAAGGTCACATCTCTAATAACAAATGCGATCCATTGTTTTGGCTGAGTCATAATTGCTAAAAAATAGATTGTTATCTAGATACCCCAATCATTTCAGGCTCAATTCTAGGAAATCAAGGACAAAAAAGATCCATTGCCGACGCTTCAAGCTCAAAGTTGTATTTCCCAAGGCCATCATACACATTGCCTACGTATATTCCTCAAGGTTACACAGCATTTCTTGGCTGAGATAAGATATTAATTCTTATAAACCAATTCTCAGGAGTACTAAATAAAATTTTCAAGGCGTGGGGGGATTCTACCTTTCAGGGTCACCAATTCTTGGCTGAGTCAAACAATTAGAAGACATTAGACTGAGCAAAGAAACAACTTAACAACTGCTAACTACATTACAAAACCTAGAAGTGTAACATCTATATACTTACATCTCATTTAATTTTCATTAAGTTAAAAGGTTGCGAAATTTTATTGATGGTCTAGAGATATGTAGTTAGGATAAATAATCTAGAATAAACATTTTTTTATTAATATAAACATATATTGTTATACACATTCCTTTACTAAAACACAGCTCTTTAACCACCTTACGTTTCTTTGACCTTATGTTGATATCATCTTACTATATCAGCAAACATTTAGCGTGATCTGTGTGACACTTGCTTCCAACCTAGTACTTTTTACAAATGTAGCAGATAAATAAAAGTTTTCAGGATATTTTTATTTCAATAATAAGTAAAATTCTATATATTACATTATCGGTAAGGCACCAAAAGTATACCAGGACAGTAACTAAGACATAAATTGTCCTACCTGTATGATTAGTTGAATGATATATTAGCAATGAAAATATTCTTAAGCTTGAAAACAACTAAAATGCATACGACTGAAACAATCAAGAAACACTTTTAGGTAGAGGGTAATCTATAAAAGTTAATATGGCCATCGGTTAGGGGAATAGGAATTATATTATCAATTTATTACTGTTATTAATTCAAAAAAAACGTTCATTAAAGGAATGCATAGTAAAAGGTTACTCTTTTAATGTATATAAAACCTTTCTGTAAGCTTTAAATTATCTAACTCAATGAAGTATACTAAAGTAGATTTTTACATATAATTAAAAGCATGTTTACAAATGTTATTTAAGCAACATCTTAAAATCTATATATTGCACACGTTATCCAAATACGAATGGGGGGCTCTGTATGAATGCAAGTCTATTTAACACAATGAAAACCCATTCTAACGCCTAACACACAATAAAAACTATTCATATAAAAACAGTCAGGTCTCCTTATCCTGCAACATTAAAACTATAAATCGAATTTCTTAACCTTTTATATAAAAATTATATCAAATTAACTCCATTTCTATACTGCAAGCTGTCACTGTTTACTCTTTTAAGTCCAAGGGTAGCCAATTTAGGAATAGGGCTGACATTTAATTTTTTAGGTTCTTGCAAAAAAAAAAAATCAATTTAAATCTCCCTTATACAAAGGAAAGTCATTGTATTTTTCATTATAACGCTTTACTAATAAATTTTAGTTCACATATGCATAAACGCCATTTAATGATTAAAAACAATAACGATCTGCATTAAAACCAGTAAATTGCTTTTATTTAGGGATCATTTTACTGCCATTGATCTTTTCCAATAAATCTTCTTTTATACGTTGTATATAGGCCAATTCTACCTCTTTAAAGCCCAACGTACGGCAGGGGTTCCATTTCCTTATGGGAGATTTCGGTAAAGGTGGATATCGAACCGCGCCCAGATATACAGAGTCAATAAGGAACCATTATGGGAGAAGAGAATACCGAAAACTAGTGCTACAAAAAGTTCTGTCTACGTTTACTTAAAAGAACAACATATTCACAACGCTTAAAGTCTTTATTTTTTAATTATACAGTTACTTAAACCTAATACAATTGTGCGATACTTATAGCAATACACAGCAGCGTCTTTTCTTCTTACTTGTAAAAGCGCTGAGGTAATATGTATTTAAACTCATCCTTCCCAAAATGTCATGTTTTACTACACTATTTTTACATACTGCTAATACGCAGCTTCATCATTTTTGTTTTCGCTATATAACACTCCAAATCGAGTTTTATTTCTTTTACTTGTTTTATTAACGTCTCCAACCTCTTCTTTCGCTCCTCCACACTGCTTTTTCTGTACTTTCTACCTTACGTACTACTACTTTCGTCATTGCTGCTAATCAAGAGTCTACTGTGCACACAATGGGGCTTTTAAACCCTAACAATCATGGTTGCCAACACTACTTTCTATTCTAGCTTTTTTCAAACATAGTCATTCTTCTCAAAAGCGGCGCAGAATTTATCATTTTTCTCGGGGTCAGAATTGCACCCCTAGATGATAAGCCTCGTTGACACAGTACCTATAACTATTGGAAAAGCTACCCTTTGCCCCTAAAAGTAGGTGATTTATAGAAACTACCACCTTGGCCCATAAACCCCCAAAGTAGGTGATTAGCTTTTTCTATGATATTAAACTAGTTCTACTTTCAGATTTCTAAGAATTGTACTTGGATGCAACCTTCCTATTTCCACGAATTGGAATTTCTAACCCCTCACAACCATATTCCATGTTTAGATTTCTAAGATAAATGGATCTGACCTAGTTCAATTTAGCCTCAGCTATGATTAATGAGCTATTAGGCTCTGGAGGGGAAACCTGTGTTGAGTGACGGCTCCCCTGTTTTGGGAAACGGTTATCTGTCTTTGGGGAAACTGCCTCAACCTGGCGGTTAGGACCATAGTATGAGCCCACGCTTATTAGCATAGACCCATCATTCTTCTTGTTTCCATGACTCTTTTAGAATTGGTCAGCCTCAGCTATGATTAATGGCTCTAGAGGGGAAACCTGTGTTGAGTGACAGCCCCCCTGTTTTGGGAAACGGTTATCTGTATTTGGGGGAACATCCTGGCGGTTAGGATCATAGTATGAGCCCACGCTTATTAGCATAGACCCATCATTCTTCTTGTTTCCATGACTCGTTTAGAATTGGTCAGCCTCAGCTATGATTAATGGCTCTAGAGGGGAAACCTGTGTTGAGTGACAGCTCCCCTGTTTTGGGAAACGGTTATCTGTATTTGGGGGAACACCCTGGATGACTATTGTATGAGCCCACGCTTTTTATTACAATTTAGTCAATAACCTTGTAGCATAGACCCCCTTCTTGTTTCCATGACTCGTTTAGAATTGGTTCTGCAGGTTTCGGCTACATTTCGATCGGATGATGTCGGGTAAGATCGGCCTGTAGGACATATGGTCTTTGAAAATTTCTTGGAGACCACACTCATTTTTTCCTATTCCGAAGAGTCTAGTTAAATTATGTTTACATATGGCTGGGGACCGCTATTTGTTGTTTTTCCGACTGCATCCAAACTAGTCGTGAATACATCCTTTTCACATGCAAAAGAACACAACAACAATAATTAAGGTTTTATTTTTTTAATTATACATCTTTTTCTAATCGAGAAAATATAATTGGTAACTGACTACTATCCTTCATATTCCCCTTCCTCCCCCTTTTCACTGGTATCCCCATCTTCCCACACCTTCAAATCTAGAGTGAACTCTTCTAGTTGTGCCGCACTTAACTTTTGTATTAAGCAAGTCAAACAATATCGACCCTTTAAATACGTTTCACATATTTTTACACCGTTTTCATATTTCTTTGCAAGTGCATGACAATCCTCTTCCGAATAAAAGCGTCCTAAACCATATACTGCCTCATGATTAGCATCAAATGCCAATGTCGTCAATTATTGGAGTAAACGTTCCACGGCTGTATGTGCATCTACCGCTTTGGTCCATGATTCAGCAGCGTAGCACATCCACATATTGAATCAATTTTATTTGCACATTACTGCTTAAATACCTTAACCACTCTACATCTACCCCCCCCTGCTGATGACCTAATTTCTATTTGACTTGAAGAGCATTTAGCTAATATAAGACCAATTTAACCTTGACCTATTTTTAGCATAGATACCACTGTAGGAATTGTAATAACTTCTACGGCCTATACAAAGTCATTGATTAGAACACCTTGTCTCCATTTAGCCATGAATCTACTTTACAATCTGTTTGAATTGTAATATGATACCTTGAAAATTGATTTCTAGGAATTGACAGATGGCTCTGACTCGACTAAATTCTAAGAATTGTTTGGTGACCTTCAAAATCTCCGTCACACCTTCAAAGAACTTTACCCAACTTGGGAAGCATACATTACCGGTCATATATCAGGATACCCCTGTAGGTTGATTTGTAGGACCTGGAAAATTGATAGTAACCATTGACAATCTATTTGATAGTAGGGTAAGGTTGGATCACCTTGAAAATAGATTTCTCGGAATTAACCTTGAAATTTACGTAACTGTATAATTAAAAGATTTTAATTTGTGTTTTTGCATATAAGTTTAAGAGACGTAGGTTTGTAATAAGTCACGGACAATGTCTCAAAGTAAAAGGATCACAGATCCTGATATGAAGGCGTTAAGGAAAGCTGAATGTATGGCCAGTAAACATTATAATGAAGCGATGAAAATACCTATTAGGAAAGATGATGATGTATCGTGGACCACATTAAACGAGAATCAGTTGAAGGAAATTGAATGTGAAAAACAAATAATAAATAAAATAGATATGATCCAGCAAAGGTATTACAAAATGTTAAGTACATCAAATTTGCCATAATATGTATATTTACTTAAATCGATCTTTTATCTGTATATAGATGAATATTGTGGTTAATAAATTATAAGTTTTATAAAAAAAATATTTTACTTGTTAGATGACCTAATCAGTCTGAACAATGCATCGTCGGTGTTCTCAGAATTTCAGAAGCTATCACTCAGCCAAAACAATGAATCGCCTTTGTTATCAGAGGTGTGGCCTTATAAGCATAGACTTTAAAGCGTTGACAATGGATTGCCTTTGTTCTTGAAAGTTGATTTCTCAGAAATGAGATGTATTTAGATAACAATCTATTTTTATAACTCGACCAGAACAATGAATTACTTGCATAGACTTTGAACAATGGACCCCCCTTTGTTCTTGATTTCCTAGAATTGAGGTGGGGTGGTAGCTGGATAACAATCTATTTTTAGGAATCAGAACGCTTATGTTCTCTCATGTAACCTTGGTGGGAAACGGTTACCTGTGTTGAGAAACAGCCGTCTGTTTTGGAAAACGGGCCCCCTGTTTTGTGAAACGGGCCCCCTGTTTTAGGAAACGTCTAGCTGTTTAGACCACTTGAGGGCACTTGGGACGCGTGACATTGCTTATTGTAATAAGTCTCGAACAATGTCTCAAAGTAGATCCTGATATGAAGACTTTTAAGGGAAGCTGAATGTATGGCTAGTATACAATATAATGAAACTATTAGGAAAGATGGTGTGGTCCGTATTAAACGAGAATCAGTTGAAGGAAATTGAATGTGAAAAACAAATAGTAAATAGATATGCTCCAGCAGAGGTATTACAAAAGTGACTATATCCCATAATACTTAAATCTGTATATTGTGGTAGTCTTATAAAAAAAATTTTACTTGTTAGATGACCTAATCAGTCTGAACAATGCATCGTCATTGTTCTCGGAATTTTAGAAGCTACGACTCAACAATGAATCGTCTTTGTTCTTTTACCTTGCAAATTGTAAGCATAGACTTTGAACAATGGGCCCCCTTTATTCTTGATTTCCTAGAATTTCAGAAGCTATGACTCAACCAAAACAATGAATCGTCTTTGTTCTCTCATGTGACCTTGTAGACATAGACTTTGAAGCGTTGACAATGCATCGTCTTTGTTATTGATTTCCTAGAATTGAGATAACAATCTATTTCTAACTGAACAATGGATCGTCTTTGTTATCAGAGGTGTGACCTTCTAAGCATAAACTTTAAATCATTGATAATGGATCATCTTTATTCTCGAAAGAGATGTATTTAGAATCTATTTTTATAAATCAACGAGAACAATAGATCGTCTTTGTTCTTTCATGTGGCCTTGAAAATTGTAAGCATAGACTTTGAACAATGCATCGCCTTTGTTATTGATTTCCCAGAATTGAGATAACAATCTATTTTTATAACTCAACCTGTACAATGGAATGTCTTTGTTCTTTAACCTTGAAAATTGTAAGCATAGACTTTGAACAATGGCCCCCCTTTTTGATTTCCTGGAATTGAGATGCGGAATCTATTTTCGACCTGAACATGGGGAAACGGTTGCGAAACAGCTATCTGTTTTGGGAAACGGACCCCCTGTTTTAGGAAACGGCTACCTGTTTTTAGGAAACGGCTACCTGTTTTTAGGAAACGGCTACCTGTTTAGGGGAACGGCCACCTGTTTAGAGCACTTGAGGGGGCGTGGCATTGCTTGCCTTGAAACATGCACCTCAGGGCTCTTGATTTCCTAGAATTGAGATAACAATCTATTTTTAAAATAACTGAACAATGGATCATCTTTGTTATCAGAGGTGTGACCTTATAAGCATAAACTTTAAATCGTTGACAATGGATTGCCTTTGTTCTTGAAAGAGATGTATTTAGATAACAATCTATTTCTAACTGAACAATGAATCGTCTTTGTTCATTTACCTTGAAAATTATAAGCATAGACTTTGTACAATACATCGTCTTTGTTCATGATTTCTCAGAATTGAGATAATAATTTATTTCTACCAGAAGAATGAATCGTCTTTATTCATTTCATGTGACCTTGAAAGCATAGACTTTGAACAATGGGCCCCTTTGTTATTGATTTCCTAGAATTGAGATAACAATTTATTTTTATAACTCGACCAGAAGAATGAATCGCTTTTGTTCTTTCACCTTGAAAATTGTAAACATAGACTTTGAACAATGCATCGCCTTTGTTATTGATTTCCTAGAATTGAGATAATAATTTATTTCTACCAGAAGAATGAATCGTCTTTATTCATTTCTCATGTGACCTTGAAAGCATAGACTTTGAACAATGGGCCCCCTTTGTTATTGATTTCCTAGAATTGAGATAACAATTTATTTTTATAACTCGACCAGAAGAATGAATCGCTTTTGTTCTTTCACCTTGAAAATTGTAAACATAGACTTTGAACAATGCATCGCCTTTGTTATTGATTTCCTAGAATTGAGATAACAATCTATTTCTAACTGAACAATAGATAGTCTTTGTTCTTTCATGTGGCCTTGAAAGCATAGACTTTGAACAATGGGCCCCCTTCTTGATTTGAATAGGGCGTGGCCTTGAAACATGCTTAGACTTGCTTGAGACCTTCAGGACTATAATGACCTTGAAGCGGGGACCTCGAAGAGGCAGGGCACATAACCTTGAAGAGAGTTACACACCTGTGGTCTACCCCTTGAAATAGGCAATGTTACCAACCTTGAAATCTAGTAACTTTTCTGGTGACTTTTTCCTAGATCTGGTGACAAATCTAGTGACAAAAGTGGCCCAGGATCGGCATAGCTATACTACTTTTTTATATCACAGTTTCCCATTTACCTAGAAATCTATGCATTTCTCGGAAAAATAAAAGAGAACAAAGGTTCTAAATCGAATGAGGAACACACATCCTTGATCGCTGAAGATCAATGCCGTAACCGTAACCAAACAACATTTGGGGGACAGAAAGTGAACCTGACCCCCCAAAATGTATCACCCTGTAGATATTCAGTATCGATAACAATCAAAATATTGATCTCGTAAAATAATAATAATAAGCGTTCCAAATGCCAAGTCGATATCTTAAAAATTGTAGGAGTAATTTAAGAAAAACTAGAAAAATAATAAAACAATTAAACGAATTGTTTCCAGACCAATATTTATAGGAAACTTATTTGTTAACCTGACCTCAGAAATAACCCCGTTGAATATTGACATGTATTTTTCAAACACCCTGTATTTATTGGTACATTAGGGAAGATAGTGCTTAGTACTCGCCTTCGTTATCCGAAAGACTGCTTTCGAAGAGCACTGATGGGATTGCCTAGTATCGCATTAGCATGAGTTCGTTCTTCTACAGTAATACGTCAAAAGTCTGCAATATGCAATTGGAAGACTATGTGTTGTTTTAAACGTGGATGTTTGAAAGTGAGCCAGATTGTAGGTAATGGCAACATTCCAGTGTAAAAAGCATAAGAAAAATTAAGGACGGAGATAAATATAATGTCTAGTTTTGGTAGTTTGTATTTACATCTGTTAATAATAAGAATTACATTGACATTATTATAACATTTTACAAAACATACATATTTATATACCCCGGCATTGGAGCCAAAAAAATTTTAAATTTTAAAAAGTTGGAAAAATTCCTTTAAAAATCCATCTAGACTAGAAATTGGATTTTCAGATGCTTCAACACAAGCATATTTGTGTATATTAGGGTATTTCTTGCACTGGGAGATATAAAAGTACTTTGTTGTTTCAAAAGTTAAAGTTGCTCCTTTAAAAAATATCTACGTTTAGAATTGTGTGCAGCAATTTGCTTTCAAAATTAGTGTCAAAAATAAAATTTTGTGAAAATCATTTTGATGCGACGTATTGTTGGTCTGATTCTACAGTAATTCTTTGCTGGATTAAAACTTCTCCAAATCTCTTACAGACATTTGTTGCAAACAGAGTAACATTAATTCAAGATTTGAATCTAGCAGCATTATGAATTATGTAAAATCTGAATATAATCCAGCAGATTTACTTTCCGGTGCTGTATATCCAGAAAAAATTGCTGATGATTGTAAGTGGCAGCATGGTCCTAAGTGGCTTGAATTGGAATCACAATTATGGCCTAATTTAAGCCCTGCTATGTTAGAAACAGTACCTGAATTGAAACTACAAGTTCATATAAATAGTGTAGGCCCAGCGAGCATTTCAAAATGGTTTCCATTTGAGAGATTTAGTTCATTATTAAAACTTCAGAAAACTGTTGCATATTGCATAAGGTTTCAATATATTGTTCGTAATGAGACCAAGAATAAGATACCAGGTATTTAAGAATTAAGACATGCACTGAATGTTCCAACACATTGTATTGCTGAATTTACTTTTGAACCTATCATCCGTTACACGCTGCCTTCCGCAGGGATAACTACAGTATCTTCACAAAAGTGCCTTTAAATTAATCATATAACAAACTTTTTTTAATACATTGTTTACCTTTATTGCAACTTCGTGTCATCTTGATAACCGAATTCATTTAAGTTTCGTAAAGATTTCACTAGTATAAAACTGCTTTAAACTGATACACCTATTAACTAATATTTTGTGCCTTTGACTTAACCAAATTTAAAGTAATTCTTACTGAACTTGTACATAAAATGCCCAGTCTTGTTTTAGCATTTAGCTTCCATCTTTGATATTATCTTATTTACTGTTAACGCTATCGTGCGCAGTAGCAAAAACTCAAAGCGTAACTTTAACTTGTGTATACCGGTTGCCGATGTCGTATTATTTATACTATATGTGTTAGCTTTTAAGTACAAAGTTTCTTTTATTGGGGATAAGAGTGTTCAGATCATTGATCCCTAATTGGAAATTGATTAGTCATTCGTATATGCATGTTAGTATATGAACTGAACAAGATTCTCCGATTATCTTTTATATATATATATATATATATATATATATATATATATATATATATATATATCTGCATTTATCCGTTAAGGGGTTTATGCTTGGATATTGTGAAACGAAAGGCAAGTTGAAGTGTTCCCTTTCTAACGTCAAGTATTGCGTTTATGTATGCATATATAAATTTTCTTTTTCAGGGAAAGATCTTTCAGAGTAGCAGAAAGGGGCATTACGTTCTTTTATTAAATTAGCTAAAATGATTAAAGGTGAGTTTATCACCCGTCAAATCTCACGACTTGCCCTCGTCATTTGTGTTTCACATTGTGATAGTAAGGTAAGACTACACTTATCTCTGGGTTTGTGGGGACAAATTGCATGTTGGAGTAGGCATGCACTGTTATTATTATATATAGATATTAAAATTTACAAAGATTATTTATTGTTGGTAAATTTATAAAGAAATTTACGCTTGTTGAGGGAATTGTCGTTTATCTGTTCTTCCTGTTTCTTCCCTGGTTCAAGCTTTACAGGGACTCTCTTCCAAGAACTAATAATTTATCTTTAGTTCCCTTAAAGCTTGTGGCGTTTATTTTTTATCTGTTCTTCTTGCCTTTCTGCCTACAATTTCGTTCTCGCTTTATAACTAACGTAACCACCTATATACCCTTTATCAACACTTCAAAACACCCACCTATCCAGGTGCTCTGCGATCTCAGGACCGTTTGTCTGAGTTACTAGTCGAGCTAACTAATTCCTCCCCATTTTATGTGGTTAGATACGTTGCAACGTATTACAATACACCTAATCATATTGAAAAAACCTAGACGTATTGTAATAAGACTGATTTTACAATAAGCCTACGAAATATATATTAATACCTATCTGACATAAAGTTTTGAACGTCACTCTGACAGATTACTTTTTTTCT
>JARFJB010001185.1:0-39047 GCA_036346205.1 Vesta saturnalis | reverse complement strand
ACATCCATATTTGCTCTTGAATATTTTTATCAAAAGTATCGTATATTTTACGGTAAGAGCGAATTGTTGATATATTTATTCTTTTTAGGGGGATGGAGAAAGAGATAGAGGGGGGTAGGTAGAGAGAGTGAGCGAGAGAGAGAGACAGGCAGACACACAGACACACAGAGACACAGACACACAGACACACAGACACACAGACACACAGACACACAGACACACAGACACACAGACACACAGACACACAGACACACAGACACGCAGACACACAGACACACAGACACAGACACACAGACACAGACACACAGCCACAGACACAACAGACACCCAGACACAAGACA
Source organism: Vesta saturnalis (assembly GCA_036346205.1). NCBI lineage: Eukaryota > Metazoa > Arthropoda > Insecta > Coleoptera > Lampyridae > Vesta > Vesta saturnalis. Next base: position 38,706 of record JARFJB010001185.1, on the reverse strand, counting down.
CACAGACACACAGACACACAGACACACAGACACACAGACACACAGACACACAGACACACAGACACACAGACACACAGACACACAGACACACAGACACATAGACACACAGACACACAGACACACAGACACACAGACACACAGACACATAGACACACAGACACACAGACACACAGACACACAGACACACAGACACACAGGCACACAGACACACAGACACACAGACACACAGACACACAGACACACAGACACCCAGACACACAGACACTCAGACACACAGACACACAGACACACAGACACTCAGGCACAGATACACTGACATACGCACGCAGGAACGCACGCGCGCACCCGCCCATGCACGAGCCCACGCACACACGTAAGCACGCACACACGTACACACACACACATGGATGAATACTATTCCTTTTAAAATTGTGCACACTGTAGAAGGAGAAATTCACAGACGCCCGCGACACGTGTAGTAGATGATCGGCGGTTTGCTACCATTTCACCATTAATCACAGCTCCGTTTTCTTCCAGGATATGTTTACGACCTGGTGTTTTTTTATTATTCACACTACCAGTAGGGAATTTAGATATACATTTCCTAAGGTATTTTCCACAAATATGGAAAGCGTTCATTATAAAATCTTTCAATCTCGTGGAAATTACGCTTTGTCTAAATAAAAACTGCTTCAATTTTCTTTTCTAATGGGCGAGAGCTAACCACTTCAGGAATACTAAACAGAATGAAACGTACAATGAACATACCGATGTATTTGTCAAATTTACTTCCAGTGTCCTTTGATATGACTGTACATATTAATTGTTTTTGTTTCATAGCATTAGAAATGCCGCTATTTTGTATCTGGTAAAATCATTGGCTTAGTATTTTAGAATTATAAAATACTCATTAAGAGGTTGAAAATGTGGTATCGCAAACGTCTCCTTTCCATTTAAGTTTTTCATTTAAAAGGGCGCCTATCCGCCATCTTGACATTTTGAACTGGAAATTTTACACTAAAACACAGTATTTATTTACCCATTACCCTATACCAAGTCTCCAATTTCTATTTTGATCCGTTCAAAAATTAGAAGGAGGCGGGCATTACAGAAAAACACTGTATTAATACATTTTCAGTACGCATAATTGCAGTAATAATCTGAATCGAAAGATCAGAGATCGTGGAGTTGATTGTTCGATTACAAATTGCGTTTACATCGCAATTGGAGATGTTATCAATAAGTGACCGAGACTCTCCTTGAGTACGAGTATAGTGATAAACGACAATTTAATCAATAAGCCATTGGATAGACGTTTCCCCTGAATGGGATTCGAACACATGTCCTCTCATTGACAAAAGATGTGTTATACCAATTGAGCTACAGGATTTATAAATTACATTCGATAGAAACCGTACATATTGTAAACAACAGAATTTTATATTAATATATTTGGTTAGGGCTAGTATACACATATATTAAGCTTCTATTGAATGGAATTTATAGCCCCTGTAACTTGGTTGGTGCAGTATTACCCTTTTTGTATCTAACATTTTCAATTTTATATAACTATCATGAATGCTTACTCATTCAATTATCAAATTGAGTTTATTTTTGTATCATAAAACTTACTATATCTATATTATTGCTTAAATTTCGTAAATAAAGTTTATTAACTTACTTAATAAACAAATCAATACTACCTGTAGGGGAATGATGTATAAGATAAAAACGCTCATAAGTGTCGAATTTTAATTTAACACCGAAGATTTCAAAATCAACGGATGCAAATTAATTAAATAAATTAATTTGATCACGTTGCACTTACTTTGTTCGTTTAATTTATTTTCTCTACAAGAAAAAGTAACAGTTTTACATTTCGTAATAACATGATACATGTTATGCATTAAATGGATTTCTCGCGTCTTTGGGATCAAAAGGAATACTTTATAAAATACAAACTGATTAAATACACCATAAAAATAACATGCCAATGAAAAACAATAGTAACAGGTAGCGTCAAAAATTCTTCTCAAGTAGTAACACACGTTTTGCGGCGTCTGCTCATTCGTTGTCGTACACTTTTAATCATTCATTCAGTAACTGCAATTGATTGAAAACTGCTCATTATGTATTAATTACAATTAATTACAATTAAATACAGATAAAAATGCACGATTGTTATCCCTTGTAAGAGATGTGTTTATTGGTAAATGAAAATAAACAGATTTTTAAATTCAGGGCAAAATTTAATAACCTGTTTGAGTGTGCCAATTTTTTTTTCGGTCGGAAGCCCTTAATAAGAACAAATTTCCAGCTTAATTATGAACTGCTGCTTCAAATAATATTATTAAATGAAAATATAATTTTGGTATAATTCATTTATATACCTAGTATACATAATTTAAACGCTACAAATTAGATTGAAGTTTAGAAATATCTTAATTTTATAGAGTAGGTATACGCTCCTCATAATACCGTATAATCAGGTAGTTACTTCTTTTACACGAAAATGAGATTAATATATTATTGCTTTATAACTCAGACTAACATAAAAGTTAAAAGTTCATTCATATGGATTGATTGCATTTAATCAAATGACAGTACTTTAGTGCTTAACAACTTTAATTACATTCTATCATGTAATGTAATGGCAATCTTAGTTTAGCAGGTTCAGCGTTGTCCTCCATCTGTAGAGTAGGTGGTTTAAGGATTGAACGCTGCGATGTAGTGTATTTAATTATAATGGGGTTATTTAGAATTATATGTAGTGATCGTCTTTCTCCAACGTTGAAATCCCAAACTTAATAATATTTTTAATTGGGGGATAATAGCCTCCACTTTATTGTTTTTATAATGATCCTGAGCAGGCTAGTTTAGCTAGTTACGTTAAATTTTCGTTTCAGAAAACTTAATGCACGTCAATTCAATTTTGAAAATACTTAAGATCAATTACCCTTAAAAATAAATTTACCTAAAGCTTAATAAAATTTATTCTCATTAATCCTTAATATGTATTCACACTTCCCATTGACACCCGGCCATAATATTTACGTAATTTGACCGTCGCATCACTCGCTAACTTAAATGCCCGATGCGTAAAACAAAATGGAGCAATTTGAGTTACGATATGCCCTTCTCGAAAAACAAATGTTATAATAATTTTTGGAAAACTCACTAATAATTCCAACTCTCAATAAATCCTTTCATTTGTAAATGTTCATATACTTCATCCCCAAACTGAGTGTTTTGCAGTAAACTAACTTGCACTGCGATACTAATTATGTACAAATAATAACTAGCACAGACAGTTTTATGATCTCACAAAATACTCGCGCGCGACCGCCCTTTAGGTATAGCTCTTTACCGAGCGTCTCTCCTTGTACCCTAGCAGTCTCTCCCTTACATATCCACGGTCTTCTATTTTGCCCAACGCAATTATATTTCTCGCGCTAAAACTACAATCAACCTATCCCAACGGAGCTTTCTACTGCTCGTCTTTGCCGAGTGGAAAGACTGAAAAGGAACTAACGCAGCGGGATACGAAAAAATCGTAGCCATCGTGAATTATTTTAAAGACATCCTCACAATTCTTCGAAAAGCCCGTAATTCACAATTAAACTCACTCTATGTACTGCCCAGATCTATATTCAACTTTTTATGAAAGTTTTACATACGCGCGAGCCTTCCTTCCGCACAATTTAGCAAATTCTAACACCATTTGTCCTTTGAGCATGCATTCAATTTTTCTATTAAGTAACGTTACGACATTTATACAACCAAACATATACATACATATTCTTTTCCTGCACACATTTACAACAATTTTAGCACCGCCACCTTTTGTCCTATTATAATCGACAATAATATGCGGTTTACTAGTATCGTCAATTTCGCCTGTAGTGTACATAGTTGACAATGAAATCACAGCCTTATTTTTCTTTGTCACATACGATACCAAAGACATGTCATCTTGAAATCCACAATGGATATTTTTACTATGCGCGAAATTTTTAGCAGAAATTCAGGTGGAAATCCTTTTTTGTTTTTCTTCAGTATGCCGATCAATGTAATTCCATTTGCGAGTATGTACTGAGCGTAATAATTATCTACGCTTAAGTTTCTCCCTGAATTTTTTTACGGTTGACCAACCTCTATACTATATCATACGGTTTCTTCGATATTTTGAAAGGCCCATCACGTTGTATTCCATACTATATTTCGAAGTTCCATGTGTAATATACATACCATATCACAAATAGCGTAAAAAAGCCGTATCTAGCAGGTCTTTGTGGTATGCACTGAACGAATCAGCAACTACCTTAAAATGGATGAAGCATTTCATCTATTGTGCAAAATTCTCTGCAATTATTCACGCAATTCAATCTTTAATAGCTGCTAATTTGTCAGTCTTCTCGCGGTCTTTTCTAGTTCTGATATCGTCAAAACGAAATGCACGAAGAAGAAACTGGGATCTTTTGTAGCTAAATACAGCATTCCTGTTCCACTATTGGGCCACAGTTCCAAAACGTTCACGTGATTTCCCTTTTTTACTGCTGTAATAAAAAGAGTTTCGCGTATGGACGAGTGCGTTTTTTGCGTTCGATATATATATTGGTATAAGATACAATTTGGTCAATCATGTCCTTGGTTACAAATGTGCGAAAAGCCTCCATATGCGATCACACATTCTTTGACTGACTACTTCGCGTAAGCTAGGAAGCTAAAATAAACTATTATAATTATATGATTAGGCGCGCTACGGCGTAGAGTACCGCAGTTAACACAATTAGACTTACGTGACGGTGCGCGCACGGTACGTAATACCGCAACATGTGTACCAATAAACTTCACGTCGCAACCACCACTGACAGAGTGCTTCCAACCCTGTAATTTTTGTAGTGTTTGATGCGTAACAAGGTCATTGGAACAAATCTAGATAGACAGTGGCGTGCGACAACTAGCTTCTTTTATATGTACGTACAAATAATTTTAAATGCGGAATAACCGCTGTACGCCCGCCGAAGGGTGAATATGTTGAAACAAATTTATGAAATATGAAAAAGTGAAAACTCGAACATAAACCTGCTATTAATATTAATAATTCTTATAATAGCAAGCTTATGTTTGGGTTTTCACTTTTTCATATTTCATAAATTTATTTCATCTTCTTTAACAATCCTACGATTACCACTGCGTGTGTGCTACTACTACTGAGGACGAGAACTGTAAATATTATCGGAACGTATAGGTTTTTGTAAAATATAAATACAAAAATACACCATTAAAAACCTAAAAAAGCTAAGTATTTTAATTATATCTAATAGTAGATAAAGTTTACATTTTCAAAATTACAGAATTGTTCATTTCTTTAATGCAATAAAATATCAGTTTCTAGTAAAATTTGTGGTATGTTGCATGATCTTGCTACTCTCGCTCCAAAAATATCGCATTCTTTACAAAAAATGAAGCGTTTCCTAATTGGTTCTACGTATGGCTATTAAAACTAATAATTAAATATGTGAACCAAATTACCATCACTCTAAACTGAAAATCACGTTTAATTACAAAAATATTTCAATATTATACGTTTAATTGTGACAGGGTGTCTGAGTTACTATTTTAAATTATATATGAAATAGTCAGATTTATGCGTAAAGAAAAGCAAAAACTAAATTTTTTATAAACTCAATGAGATCATATAGTTTTAGCTTATTTCAAAGTAAGGTTGACATAACGTCTGATATTACTATCTCATAGATTTGAGGGGAAAGGTCTACGTATTCCGGGGTAACTGTAATTGTCCTTTCAGAAAATTTTTATTTAAAGTTTACTTACTCATGAGTTATACTCGATAGATATCTCTCCTTTGTATTTTTTAGCTAAAAAAACGTATAAGAAAATTTTTTTGGAATGAATAATAAAAACTGTAACGTATTGCTTTTATAGTGTGAAAAGAGACATTAAAGCGGGAACGTGTTCAATAAACTATGGTGAGTTTTAAGTTTAGGGAAGTTTTATTGCAGACTTTTTCCTTTTTACATTTTCAAATGTAATTGTGGTCTTTTTAGTTTTAGTGGCGAGAACGTGAACGGCACTGCCTTGTTTTAAATGGTTGTAAATCACATGATACTGTAATTAGGCTTATCGTAGCTTTTACATTTGAGAAAGTATTTGGATAAAAACATACCTATAGATTAATTTAAAAACAAGTCAGCTGGAGCGTTTGAAAAAATAGCGGATATATTTACTTAACCACAAAATCCATAAATTTTCTTACGTAATTCACAAAATGTTCGTGCAAATCCTCGTCACCATAAGTATTGTAGCACTCAATGTACTTACATTACCATAATTTTTCATGCCAATTACTACTTTTTATAATTATGCCATCAAACGTGTGATTTAAATCAATTATTGAAATGTAATTACTTTCTTATACTCAAAATTTTTTACCACACTGTTGAAAACAAGCTTTTTTAAATTCTGGGTTAAAAATTACTCGTTTGTGTTATTCTCTTTAAAAGAGCTATTTGATAGCAATTATATATTTCGAACACTCCTTTTATGCCCCAAAACCAAATTGACTAGATTGACGTAATAAATTATCCTATATCAATATGATTAAAATAAGATGTATTTAGAGTGTTATCTAATTATTTGTTCAGATCGCGTTTTTCCCATCCTAAGCAGATTGATCACACTAAGATTGAATGCATGTGATTAAAAGAAATCATTACCACTTGTTAGCCAAAACAAGCGAGACTAACAAGTGACCGAATCAACCCAAGTAGTTGGCATGTTCAGACTGGCAGGACACTAAATGTGTGGAGGAGATCCTCTTAAGAACAGCGCCACTGGCTCTTATATCCTTTCACATAAGCGTGAAAAGTAAGGAACAACAAAAGATAACACGTAAGTAGTCCCGTCCGTCCGTCCGTCCGCTCCGTCCGTCCGTCCGTCGTCCGTCCGTCCGTCGTCTCGTCCGTCCGTCCGTCTCGTCGTCCGTCCGTCAGATCCGTCCGTCCGTCTGTCGTCGTCCGTCGTCTGTCGTCCGTCCGTCCGTCGTCGTCCGTCCGTCCGTCGTCGTCCTGTCCGTCCGTCCGTCCGTCCGTCTCCGTCCGTCCGTCCGTCCGTCCGTCCGTCCGCCTGCCCGTCCGCCGCCGCCCGCCGTCCGCCCCGCCCGCCGCCGCCCGCCCGCCGCCCGCCCGCCCGCCCGCCCGCCCGCCGCCTGCCCGCCCGCCTGCCCGCCCGCCCGCCCGCCCGCCCGCCCGCCCGTGCCCTCCGTCCTGTCCGTCGTCTGTCCGTCCGTCGTCCGTCCGTCCGTCCGTCCGTCCGTCTGTCCGTCCGTCATCCGTCCGTGTCCGTCCGTCCGTCCGTCCGATCCGTCCTGTCCGTCCGTCTCGTCCGTCCGTCGTCCGTCTCGCCGTCGCTGCGTCCGTCCTGTCTGTCCGTCGTCTGTCCTGTCTGTCCTGTCTGTCGTCTGTCATGTCCGTTGTCGTCTCGTCCGTCCGTTCGTCGTCCGTCTGTCAAATCGTCTGTCGTCCTCCGTCCGTCGTCTGTCTCCGTCGTCCTGTCTCGTCGTCCGTCGTCCGTCTTCTGTCCGTCCGTCTCGTCTGTCTTCCGTTCTGTCTGTCTTCCGTATCGTCCGTCCGTCTCGTCGTCTCGTCTGTCCGTCCGTCTGTCTCGTCTGTCGTCCGTCCGTCTGTCTGTCCGTCCGTCCGTCTGTCTGTCCGTTCCGTCTCCGTCTGTCCGTCATCGTCGTCGTCCGTCCGTCTCGTCCATCCGTCGTCCGTCCGTCCGTCCGTCGTCCGTCTGTCGTCCGTCCGTCGTCGCGTCCGTCGTCTGTCCGTCTCGTCTCGTCATCTATGTCCGTCGTCGTCGTCCGTCCGTCCGTCCTGTCCGTCTGTCCGTCCGTCCGTCGTCCGTCCGTCCGTCTCATCGTCGCGTCCGTATCCGTCTGTCCGTCGTCCGTCCGTCCGTCGTCCGTCTCAATCGTGGTCTCGTCCGTCCGTCCGTCCGTCAATCCGTCGTCTCGTCGTCCGTCGTCCGTCCGTCCGTCGTCCGTCGTCGTCCGTCTGTCCGTCGTCTGTCCGTCCGTCTCGTCTGTCCGTCGTCTGTCCGTCCCGTCCTGTCGTCCGTCCGTCCGTCCGTCTGTCTGTCCGTCCGTCCGTCCTCGTCCGTCGTCCGTCTCGTCCGTCGTCGTCCGTCCGTCTCGTCATCCGTCGTCCGTCCGTCTGTCTGTCTGTCGTTCCGTCCGTCTGTCCGTCTCTGTCTCGTCCGTCCGTCCGTCGTCTCCGTCGTCGTCCGTCGTCTGCTCGTCCGCGTCCTGTCGTCCGTCCTGTCGTCCGTCTCCGTCCGTCCGTCTGTCCGTCCGTCCTGTCGTCTGCCTCGTCCGTCGTCTGTCTCCGTCTGTCTCGTCTGTCTCGTCCGTCGTCTCCCGTCTCGTCTGTCTCGTCGTCTGTCGTCTCGTCGTCTGTCGTCCGTCTCGTCTGTCTGTCTCCGTCGTCTGTCTGTCTCGTCGTCTGTCTGTCGTCTGTCTCGTCTGTCGTCCGTCTGTCCTCTGTCTCGTCTGTCTCCGTCTGTCTGTCTCCGTCCGTCTCGTCTGTCCTGTCTGTCGTCGTCTGTCGTCGTCTGTCTCGTCTGTCTCGTCTGTCTCGTCTGTCTGTCCGTCCGTCGTCTGTCTCGTCTGTCCGTCTCGTCCGTCTGTCGTCGTCTCGTCCGTCTCGTCTCCGTCTCGTCTGTCCTCGTCGTCGTCTCGTCTGTCGTCTCCGTCGTCCGTCCGTCGTCTGTCGTCGTCTGTCGTCTCGTCCGTGTCTCCGTCCGTCGTCTCGTCTGTCCGTCTCGTCTGTCCGTCGTCCTCGTCGTCGTCCGTCTCGTCAGTCCGTCCGTCGTCGTCGTCTCGTCGTCCTCGTCCGTCGTCAGTCCGTCTCGTCTGTCGTCGTCGTCCGTTCCGTCTCGTCCGTCGTCGTCGTCTGTCCGTCGTCCGTCCGTCTGTCTCGTCTCCGTCGTGTCCGTCGTCCGTCTGTCCGTCGTCGTCTCGTCGTCGTCTCGTCGTCCGTCAGTCGTCTGTCGTCGTCGTCGTCGTCCGTCGTCGTCGTCTCCGTCTGCGTCCGTCTCGTCAGATCCGTCGTCCCGTCGTCCGTCGTCCAGTCTCCGTCGTCCGTCGTCTCGTCGTTCGTCGTCCGTCTGTCCGTTCGTCTGTCTGTCGTCCGTCGTCGTGTCTGTCCGTCCGTCTGTCTCGTCCGTCGTCTGTCGTCCGTCGTCTCCGTCTCGTCCGTCCGTCTCGTCGTCGTCGTCGTCGTCTGTCTGTCTGTCGTCTGTCCGTCGTCTCGTCGTCTGTCTGTCCGTCTGTCTCGTCGTCGTCTGTCTCGTCTGTCTGTCTGTCGTCTGTCGTCGTCGTCTGTCTGTCTGTCTGTCTGTCGTCGTCTGTCTGTCGTCGTCTGTCTCCGTCGTCGTCGTCTGTCTGTCTGTCTGTCTCGTCTGTCTTGTCGTCTGTCTGTCGTCGTCTTCTGTCTGTCTGTCTGTCTGTCTGTCTGTCTGTCTGTCTGTCTGTCTGTCTGTCTGTCTGTCTGTCTGTCTGTCTGTCTGTCTGTCTGTCTGTCTCGTCTGTCTGTCTCGTCTGTCTGTCTGTCGTCTGTCCGTCCGTCTGCTGTCTGTCTGTCTGTCGTCTCGTCTGTCTGTCTGTCTGTCTCGTCTGTCCGTCGTCGTCTGTCTGTCGTCTGTCTGTCCGTCCGTCTGTCGTCTCGTCTGTCTGTCCGTCCTGTCCGTCTGTCGTCGTCGTCGTCCGTCCGTCTGTGTCTCGTCCGTCCGTCCGTCCGTCTCCGTCGTCCTGTCCGTCTCGATCCGTCGTCTCGTCTCCGTCCGTCGTCGTCGTCCGTCGTCGTCGTCGTCGTCGTCGTCGTCGTCGTCGTTCGTCGTCGTCCGTCGTCCGTCGTCGTCCGTCGTCGTCGTCGTCGTCGTCGTCGTCGTCGTCGTCGTTCGTCGTCGTCGTCTCGTCCGTCCGTCGTCCGTCCGTCGTCGTCCGTCGTCCGTCCGTCGTCGTCTGTCGTCCGTCCGTCGTCGTCCGTCCGTCCGTCTCGTCCTGTCGTCTCGTCCGTCCGTCGCGTCGTCGTCCGTCCGTCGTCCGTCGTCGTCGTCCGTCGTTCGTTCTAATCGTCCGTCTCCGTTCCGTCTCGTCGTCGTCGTCTTCGTCTCGTCTCGTCTCCGTCTCGTCGTCTCTGTCTTCTGTCTTCGTCGTCTGTCGTCTGTCGTCGTTCTTCCGTCTCGTCTGTCTGTTCGTCTGTCGTCTGTCTGTCGTCTGTCGTCGTCTGTCTTCGTCGTCTGTCTCGTCGTCTCGTCGTCGTCGTCGTCGTCGTCGTCGTTCTCGTCTGTCTGTCGTCTGTCGTCGTCGTCTTCGTCTGTCTGTCTGTCGTCTGTTCGTCCGTCTGTCGTCGTCTGTCGTCCGTCTCCGTCTCGCTCGTCCGTCATGTCCGTCCGTCTCGTCGTCGTCCGTCGTCTCGTCCGTCCGTCCGTCGTCTGTCGTCTCGTCGTCTCGTCGTTCCGTTCCGTCCGTCGTCGTCCGTCGTCGTCGTCCGTCCGTCCGTCGTCTCGTCCGTCCGTGCGTCCGTCTCGTCCGTTCCGTCGTCCGTCGTCGTCCGTCCGTCTCCGTCGTCCGTCTCGTTCCGTCGATCCGTCGTCTGTCTGTTGTTGTGTGTGTGTGTTTGTGTGTGTGTGCTGTGGTGTGTGTGTGTGTGTGTGTGTGTGTGTGCACGCACATCCACCGCACACACTGTCAGTCACGCCACAGCATCGCAGCTTCACGACGCACACGCACGCACACGCAGCACACGTACACGCACACGCACACTCACACGACCACGCACACGCACGCGCACGCATCACGCACGCACGACACGCACACGCACACGCACATCGCACGCACAGCACACGACGCACGCACACGCACACGCACGCACGCACACACGCACACGCCACGCACACGCACGCGCACACGCACGCCACACGCACACGACACACGCACCACACGCACACGCACACGCACACGCACGACGCACGCACACGCACGCACACGCACGCGCACACGCACACGCACGCACGCACACGCACACGACACACGCACACGCACACGCACACGCACACGCACGCACCGCACGCGCACACGCACGCACGTACACGCACGCACACGCACACGCACAGCACACGCACACGCACTACGCACACGTACACGCACGCACACGCACCACTCACATGCACACGCGACGCACTACGCACACGCACACACACGCACACGCACAGCACTAGCACAAGCATACGCACACGCACACGCACGCGCACACGCACGCACAGCACACGCACACCACACGCACATACGCACACGCAGACACGCACACGCACGCACACGCACGCACACGCACGACACACTTGCACGCACACCACGCACACGCACACGCACACACCAGTACGACACGCACACGCACACGACACACCGCACGCACGTACACGACACGCACACGCACACACACGCTACGCACGCAGCACACGACACGACACGTCACACGCACACGACACGCACCACACATAGCACACGCACACGCACACGCACCGCACACGCACACGCACACGCACACGCACACAGCAACGCACACGACACGCACACGCACTGCACACGCACACGCACACGCACACGCACTCACATCACGTACACGTACACATGTACACGACACGCACACGCACACCACACCACACTACGACAGCACACACAACACTGACAGACACACTCAACGTACAGAACGCTACGCACATTACACGCTAACGCACACGCGTACGCACACGCACACGCAACGCACACATGCACGCAGCACACGACACACGCACACGCACGCACACCAACACACGCGTACGCACGCACGTACACAACACGCTCACGCACAGCACACGCACACGCACACGCACACGCACACGAACACGCACACGCACACTCACACTCACACGCACACGCTTACGCACAAGCACACGCACATGGACGCACAGCACACGCACACGCACACGCACACGCACCACCGCACACGCACACGCACCACAGCACACGCACACGCACTCGCACACGCACACGCACACGCACTTTTTTGCGTTTTTAATTTTTTCTGTTGTTTGTTTCGATGTTTAATGTGAAGGCTGAGTTTGAATTTATTTTCAATACAGAAAGTGATAGGATTCGTAATTTTCCTTTCCCTTAGCACATTTAGCGTCACTTACTAAAGGTAGTGAAATTTAATTTCTTACTTATTAAGTGAATTTATGAACAGTTTTAAACTATTTTTTTAGTGCCTTTACTGAATGGACGCCTAAATAACATCATACAATAGAAAACTTATATTACTATTGAATATTGCATTTATACATAAAAAGCGCTTAAAGTTTTTTAATTTTTAAAACTGAATTACATTAACAGTAGAAACGTTCTCGAATCCTAAATATACCAAAACCCTACACGTTTAATAATTTATATAGAACTCTATTGTTGTAAAATTTGTTTTCTTAGAGCACACAATGCACTTTAATTAAAAAATAAGCTACACAGTGGAATCATTAATCGTAAAAGTGGCATAAAACGAAAAGCTAGAATTTGCGAGAAGATTTCTTACTGAAGCAATCCATATCCATCGCTCAAAATGATGAGTGTACTATGTTCAAAGAGTCATAAATGATACCGTTTATAGCGACAGCATTGTCGTATTTACTATGCTAACACGATGGAGATGCTGGAAAGCTTTGAAAATAATTTTAAATTACGTTTGGCATTTTTTTTTTCATAACTGCACTGAAAATTTTCTTTGCAGATTGCATAGCCACATACAATCCTAATTATTGGTAATATAAATGCAATAATTAAAATTAACTAATTTTGGATTTCGATTTGCGGTTTTCGCCATCTAGTAGATATGCTTTTGGTGCACAATCTAAAAATATTTTCAATATATAAGAGTGCTGCACCACACCTATGTTTTTAAAATAAAACAGCCGGTATATTTTTATTTTTTAGTTTCCTTATACAAAATAATGCAAGCTTGCATGAATCATTATGGGTCTATCTTTTTCCATTACATTTATTCACGTTTTTATTAGGAAAATAGGTCATGTTCGAGAAATCACTGTGAAGAAAGCAATGGATATTTCTAAAATCCTCGCCACTAAAAATTTCACAATAACTTCTAGTTTCCGATAATGCACAATTTTTTATAGTATGCACATAATATACAGGGTGTGCTAAAAGACAAAACGTTTAATAACTTCATTGTTTCAAATAGAACGCCCTATCTATTTTTCCACCATTCGATGTAATTTTCGATAAGCTTTCCGTTAATGTAAGGTTTGTCTGGAAAATTCTGGATATTTCTCAAGGTTTTAACAATAAACGTCTGAATTAAGGCCGGGTGCAGAGTAATAATTTTAGTAAAATCAAGTAGGCTAGTACCATGGTTAATTTTGTATTCAGTATAACGGCAAAATTGTTAAAAATGAACACTTTATGAGATTAATACAGAGTGATCAATCTCAAGTGTATACCACGTGATCAAAATATTTAAGTTGGTACCACTGATAGGTTGGTAAGAAGCTGTATTGCTCTAGCTACTCTAGAGCATGATTCGAGTAAAAACTACGATCAGTTTCAAATCTGTATGAAGGTCATTAACTTATACATATTATAAAATATTATCTCAATTTAAATAATGACTATTTTGTATTTGATTAGACTGCATCCCTATAAAATCAACAAAATAAATAAAATATTATTTAATGATAGGATTACATCATTACAAAATAATGAATCTTAAGTATTTAAATGTTATAATTTCATTATAATTAAATAAAATTTACAGTATATGTTTGAAAACGGCATGACGATTAAATTCGATATCACAATTTGAAATTCAGAATATATAATTTGTCTTGATATAGATAGTTTGTAAATACAAAAGTGAAAAACGAAGGTATAATATGACATAAACTGACACAAACTAAAACGACTAAAACCACACTAAAAATCCAAAGCAGTCAATTGCAAAACACAACAATACTAACAACTAGAGATTTTGTCATACCACTACAATACACTTGAGATTGATCACGTTGTAGATACAATACCGCAAAGTTTATAACAGATGTTCGATCTGATCTGATCGATGCACGTCCTCAATCGCCGTTTGAATGACAGGTTGACCTTATTTAGTAGTTCCATTTGAATTGTGGAATACGCGAATACGAGATGTAATGTCTTCTGGTGTTGTTGGTTTTACTATATAAACTTTCTCTGACATATTCTCAAAGGAAAAAGTCTATTGGCGTCAGATCGTGCAAGCAAGGTGGCCAAACAATAAAACCTCCTCTACCTATCCATCCATTAAGGAAAGTTCGATCCAGATATTGGCGAACCACTCTGTGATAGTGCACCGGAGCACTGTCCTGTCTAGCCATATGTCTCTTCTTGTGAAGATATCGACATCCCGGCGTTAATTCAGACGTTTATTGTTAAAACCTTGAGAAACATCCAAAATTTACCTGAAAAACTTTATACCAACGGAAAGCTTATCGAAAACGCGATCGAATGGTAAAAAAATAAATAGGGTGTTCCATTTGAAAAAATGAAGTAATTAAACTTTTTGACTTTTAGCTCACCCTGTATATTGTGTGCATATTATAAAAAAAAGTTGTGTATTATATCCAATTAGGAGTTATTGTGAGACTTTTAGTGGTGAGTTTTTTCAAAGTATCCAAGGCTATCTTCACAGTGATTTCACGAATGTGAGCTATTTTCCTAATAAAACGTGAATAATTCGGGAATTGAAGGAGATATACCTATAACAATACATGTAAGCTCGCATTACTTTTGTACTTGTACAAGCAATCTAAAAAGACATAAATATTCCGGGTATAATATTCTTAAATTGTGCACCAAAAGCATATCTACTAGATGACGAAAACCTCAAATCGACATATTGAGTAGTAAACAAGCTATGGACCGAGTTCAGAAGACTGGATCACCTGTATATATATATATATATATATATATATATATATATATATATATATATATATATATATATATATATAAGGTAAATTATTTGATAAATTCTTGAACATAAAAAGTAAAATCACTTCGATTACGCCCTAAAACGAGTGTGTAATAATTGCAAATGCAACAGTTCATAATGCTACTTGGATTCAATCAACTAAATCAAAGCAATTGATGATGTTTTTATTTTTTATATACCAAATGCCAATTGTTTATGTTTTCAGTTTAGATAATTAGACGACTTAATCTGCAAACAAGGCATCTCCTAGAAGCTGGTTTTACAACAGCGACTTAAAAGTATGTAATTTAGTTATGCGCCCTATTTAACTATTTTACGTTAAATACCTTTGTCAGTTTTACTTCAATTTTGTGTATATAGTATATGTGGTGTTTAGCTTTGACGATTGAGAACTACCTGTAAGGTCCCAAAAACAGCAGAGCCTCGTTCACGATGTGATGTGATTTGTTGTAAAAGGATTCTTTAAATAGTATTGGATGAAGTGAAATAATTAACATTATTTAGTTTAAATGGTAATTTATATTGCATACGTTTTAAAATGCATGGGTTATTTATAACTATTATACGTTGAGTGGCGTGAAGATCGCTTCAAATATCAAGATCATCTGTGCAAAAATTAGTTTTGCAGCGAACACAAACATATTCGACGGCTTAATCCGCAAACGAGCCAACTCCATTTTTATTCAAAATTGATGTTTTTACATGTTAGTTTCTCTACAGAGGTATTATAGTTCTGTAAAAGAAATATCTCCAAAATCCCAACATAAAAGTCTGAAGCGTTGCACAGAAAATAAGTTACCTCCATGCGTGTCAACTCCATTCATATTAGCAATTTTGTATTGTAAAGTAACGGCGTGGCAGGTGAAATTTGTTAAAACTCTTTCAATTCAAATAAAAGTATGGTTTCTTTCTGAAAAACTGGGTTAAGTGCGTACAGGGTAGGTCACACGTACTATTTAATCTATTACAATAGATAAGTTAAATTTCGATTGTTTTGTTACTTATAATCAGTAATTGAGAAGCCAATGGAGTTAGCTTATTTTCTTAGTAATGCGATTTTTAATTCAATGGAGCTAACCATTTTGTAAAGGAATTTACTTCAGAAGTTAAATTTAATTGAAGCGACTAAAATATATTCATGATTTCTTAATACAATTTTAATTTTCTACAGATGACGTCACGATTTAGCTCTAGAACCGAATAAATCTGAAAAGATAGTTCAAGTGCCATTGAAAACATGCCAATTTTCTTTATGGTCGATGCGTTTGTGTCCAGTCAAGAATGTACTGCAACATTCTTAGAACCCTTCTTGACTCACCTTAACGAGGCACTACCTTCCGTGGAAATTTTAGAAAATGTAATACAAGAAGTTTCAACACCTGTTCTATTTGATCTCAGTAACGCAAATATAGAAATAAGTTCATCTGATGTCTCAATGTCTTCAATAGCGGCAGTAAGTGGTACAGTTATACAGAATTCTACTATTAGCGACGACAGTGATATTAGTGATACTACAATATTACCATATCCTTTTCAATCGGATTCAGATACATCTTCTGATGAACCAAAAGCAAAACAAAAAAAACTAAAAAGCGAAAGAGATGTCAAATAGATAAGTCTACATGGGCTGATCGTATTAATGCAGTGAATAGAGAAGAGGAAAAATATTTTGGCCGAAGAAAACAAGAACATAAATGGAATTATAAGGTACCTAGAAATCCAACAAGAATAAAATGTCGATGTAGTTGTTCGGTAAATAATAGTTATTTATATATCAAGGGAGTTATGAGGTGTTAATGACCAAGGGCAACGGATTGCAATCTCGAGGACGTTAGTCACGAGGGTGTTAATTACAGGACAACGGATTGCAATCTCGAGGACGTTAGTTCCGAGGATTGTAACTTGCAGGTTATTAACATACATAACTCACGTGATGGATAACTTTTTATTTCATATTTCATTATAAATGAAATATGAAACCAAATTTGTTGGTTATTAAAATTTAACGAACGTTTAAAATTAAGTAGGCATTGTTACCATGGATATATCAATTGACAAGCTTGCAAATATTTGGCAAAATGCATTAGAGTTATAGATCTATAATTCTTTACTATAACTCCCTAGGCAGTTATGAACATGTTTACTTTTACGGTAACTAAGGGTTTATTTGTTTATAATGTATTGGTATGAAATAAATGTAATTAGCGTAATTAAATGCACAGAAATATCAGATGAGGACAGACAACACATTTTGATGCATTTTGGTTATTAAATTGGAGAGAAAAGGAGTATACATTGATAGCCTAGTTAAAATGATGACAACTGTTAGAAAAGAGATAGACAAAACGCACTAACATCAAAAGATCTAATTCTATATTTTACTACTTAAAAGCAAATGATAGGTCAATTCTGTCTGTAAAACCATGTTCCTGAATACGTTAGACAGGAAAAACAACTGTGTGATTTCTTGAAATCCTGCCGAAAATGGGATCTCATTATTGTCGTAAAGAGACATCAAAGGAATATCTTTTACCCGAATGGACTTCAAAGAAATCTTTGTACGATTGGTATGTATCTGATTGGTGTCATTCACATAACATGGCAGTAGTATCAGTAGCAAAATTTAATAACGCTTTAGAGACACAAAATATTTCACTGCTCTTTCCTAAGGATCAGTGTCAAAAATGTACTGCTCATAAACTAGGATTTATATCCGATGATGAACATAGACTTCACGTATTACGAAAAGAAGAGGCCGGTGCTGAAAAAGAAAACGATAAAACAATGAAAACTTAGTTTTCGCAGTGGATGTTCAAGGATTACTGTCAGCTCCCAAATCTAACGTCTTGTGTATTTGATTTAAAAACAAAAATTGGTCAGTTTTTTTATGGAATAAGTCTGAAGAAGGAGTTTCAGCTCAAGAATTTGTATCTGCTCTTGTTAAATTTACATTAGATAAAGTTTTACCAGAAAATAATAAGGATAGCACAGACAATAAAATAATCATTTACAGTGACGGTTGTGCAGCACAGAACCGGAAAGTTACTATTTCAAATGTGTTATTAAATCTGGCGATGACCAACCATATTGTCATTGAACAGAAGTATCTTGAAGTAGGCACACGCAAATGGAGGTGGACTTCATGCACGCCACCATTGAAAGAAAACTTACAGATGAATGGAGATTACTCCCACAACGCCGTGAAGTACTGGAACCGAGGACATTTGCAAATCTTTCTAACTTGCATTCTGTTCGATTGTCATTAAATAACAAGAAAATTCCAAGACCTTCAGGAGTTGAAAACCACCATTACCCCTTATTGCCATTTTATTATGATAATTTACCATGTATTATGTAATCGTATTGTTTCATATAATAAACAAGTAAACTACTATAAATGTTTTTTAATCCAACTAATTATCCTGAAAATAAGCCATTTCGATGGAAACGTAGTAGGCAAGTAATTTACAAAAGAGCTGACTCCTTTAATTACGTGTATAATTTGAACTATTACAATAACATTGAATATTTATATTTAATACTGTAGTTTAGCGTAATATCAACAATCTATAACTTAAAAACCGATCATTTACACAAATATTAATAAATTACACACTTTTAAGTCGCTGTTGTAAAACCAACTTCTAGGGAGATGCCTTGTTTGCAGATTAAGTCGTCTATCTAAACTGAAAACATAAACAATTGGCATTTGGTATATAACAAAACAAAGAAAACCTCATCATTTGCTTTGATTTAGTTGATTGAATCCAAGTAGCATTGTGAACTGTTGCATTTGCAATTATTACACACTCGTTTTAGGGCGTAATCGAAGTGATTTTACTTTTTTATATTCAAGAATTTATCAAATAATTTACCTATATATATATATATATATATATATATATATATATATATATATATATATATATATATATATATATTGCCATTTCATAATTGACTTTCGCTTGATCTGTTCACTCGATAGCTTATCAATGTAACCTTGTTCCTACAGCTAGTTTATCAAATTCATAATCAGAACTGACAATTAAGCCCGTCACTCGTGATCTAGCCCAATTTCATTCTAACATTAGAAAATTTCTGAATGATAAAATAATCGACACTTATTTGTTATGTTATCTTCTCTTCCACTTAATTTTTTATTGTATAACTAGTAATATCTTTTTTCTACGTATTCCTTTTCTGAATTTTTTGAGATTTTAACATTGTTTTTTTCTAATTATTAAGGCATAAAGGTAAATTGTTTATTTAAATCCTTGGATTTCTTTGCAAAACCGTTTTGTTGTTATACTGTTGATTTAATTTGAGCATTTCCGATTGTTTTTTGTTTTCTTTAAATTTGATAATTAGAATTTTATTTCTAGCACAGCATTATCCTCTTGCAATAATTTCTTTGTGTGATAACTAATTTTATTTGCCTATTAGACTAGTTTAGACAAATAAGTTTTTATCTTTTATTACGTACAATTTAATTTGTTTTCTGCCACCGTTTGAAATTTTTTTTGATATTTTGGTTTCTTTTTTAATCACTGAATTATCATTTTGTACTACTGCAATTTTATCCCAACTTGATTACTCACTTCGACGCTTTAACTGCGATTATTTTAGTGAGCCCATTTTTTTTTCTAGTAAGTATTATTTTATTGGCTGCGTGCCAAGTTTTCTATTTATTTTTTTTTGCAGTTTGACTAATTCTTTTATTGTCTAATTTAGAACTTATAAAACTTCTTTTTATTGTTATCCGGCTAATAAAACATTTGCTTCCGACTCCGATATCTGGAACTATTTTTTTGCCCAACTAATAATTTTTTGTTAAATTAATTCTACCGGGACCGAAGTACCACGTTTGTCACCAATATGAATCCACGAGGACCCCAGGTAAACTGATGCATGGTATCGTGAAAGCGACGTTGACTCTACAAGTTGTAAGTTCTAAGTTGGTTTACTTAATTTTCCTCTCTTCGTGATTTTAATTGTTTAACATTTGAAATTTCCGTTCAGAATAAATTTTGACTCTAAATGCTATAACTAAAAAAGTGTAAAAATAATGGCAGACTCTGCAGGGTTAGTTTTTGCACGTTTGGTTCACTACTAAGTGTGAATGTTGCTTCATCTTTAGAAAATCCCTGGCTTCATTGCATATTTTTATAATATAGAGGTGAATTGCACTTCTCTGTATCTCACTTTCAGTCAATCACTATTAATATTAATTCGAATGGTTTATTTCTTTTAATTACTGCACTATGAAAAATCCAGACTTATTAGTAAATTCCTGTAAACTTGAACAAGGATTTTGGTAACACTCACCTTAAATATTAATGAAGATTTTCACTTTCTTGTTCTAAGTGTTGTATATCCACTTATAATAACTTGGTGAAATCGTAACCTTTAATGGACGTGATAATTGTCGTTCTAGTTAAGATTGGCCAATCTAGAGTAATTGGCTAACAGTAATCTTACTGCTGAAGCAGCATTTTCTCCATACAACTATACAGGGTAATTCAAGTTTAATCTTGATAACTTCAGGAATCAATGCAACACGTGAAAATAATATTTGTTCTATGAACAGTTGTACTAAAACGCTTCTTACCATAGATAAATGGTGCAAAAATTTTAAAGTTTTAAATATTTTTCTTAATATATCCTGAACGGAAATAGGTACTATGCACTAGATGCAATTATTTGACGCAATCGGATTATCGGGTTATATTTTTGGGGTCACCATTCTACATCAATTTTTTGTATCCGACTAAATTCGATCTTATAGCCTGCTTTACCAACAAATTTTAATTGTTTTGCACTTGTTTTTGAGTTTTGACCAAAATTCATAAGACGTAGCTATATAGCATGCAATGAAGAGATATGTGTAAACTGACATGTAGCAAAATTGTAGTCATTTAGAGTATGAGCAAAAAAAAGTATGTAACAAATTAAAATTAGGTATTACATCAACTATTCAATGCCTTCTCCGTGCGTCGATGATTTCGACACTGACAATTAAAGAATTAGTCACAGCTGCAATTTACACGATTATTATTTAGTTCACGATATCCATTTTCTATTCTGTCAATTAGTTCCTCACGAGTGTTTAGTGGTGCATGATATTCATGCCTTTGAGATGATCCCAAACAAAATAGTCTAATGGATTCAAATCCTGCGACCGTAAACCACTGGCCATTTTGTTGTTCAAGCCAATCTACGTAAACTTTATCGCAACCGTACAATAGCTAAATTTTGGCCAAAACTTAAAAACAATTGCAAAAATCGAAAAATAAAAATTTGCTGGTAAAAACTGAGCAAACACTAATTTAATATATGGTATACCGATTATGCAAAATAATGGACATCGCCCATCTAGTCTTTGCAAGGCGTAATACCCTTTTGTTTGGTTTAACCCGCTACAAAGTAAGATTTGAGTTCTTTTAAACTTCTTTATAATTTCAACATTATTGAATAAAATATACTCTTATTGTGAAACTTAAAATGATTGTTTTTATTACGTTTGATTAAAACTGAATGGGTTCAATTTATAAAGATATCGTTTGCGTAAATGAATTTTAAGATTTACGTTTGCAATTCCTTTCTTAATTGTACGAGCTAGCTCAAAGTTAAAATAAAGACATGATCACTGTTATCATTGATCAAAGTTATGCTCATTTGGATTTATTTATTTATCTGGATTCTCTTGAGTTGACCTCTTCTTGCATTTATATGTTCAATATTTGTATAAGCTTTTAATATCAATAATCTTTAGCAATAAAAGTAAATTAAATTTAATTAAATTCAAATCTGATCGAAAATGCATCAATGTTGTTTAAATATATATATATATATATATATATATATATATATATATATATATATATATATATATATATATATATTATATATAATCAAACCTATAATCTAACATAACTTTCTTAAAACTAACATGTAACAAATAAAATCTTTATCATTATTACATGGATTGCTTTTCGTTTAATTATGTTTAAATTTAAAGTCTAGAAATCAAACACAAGTATTTTATTTATTCACAATCAAAAGGTTCCTACTTGTTATTTTTGTTAATAGCGGATGAGGTAACTGGCGTTTCATTAATCGGTGAAGAGGCCTCACATAGGTTATAGACTTGGCACCTTGCTCTCTTTGTTCTTTTCAATATCTTTTGAATTTTGTTGATGAATAGCTTCTAACTTTCTTCACACAAATTAATGATTTGTGAGAATTATTTTGATATATTTGCACTATCCAGTTTTTACGTGATTGTTTAACTTCAACGACAAACAGATTGCTACAACTACAGTATCAATCGTATTACTCATCATTAACACTTGTTATTATTCTTTATACTATGATTTACCAATTTGGTTCGATTACTGTCTTTTATATATATTATTCACTATTTAAACACAATTTATACCGTTCTGATACATATAAACGCGTTATCTTCACTTATTACGTCACCTTTAATGCGAATCTCAAATTCTGGTACAATCCTTTGTATTACCACCAACTTGCCAATACTTGCACTTTTATTATTCTATTAAGGAAGGTATGTTTCTACTTCTTCCTATTATACTGCTAATTAATTCTTATTTGTAATTTCACACTTTATAGGCGCGTGACTATACAATGTCACTTGTGCAGCGTGTCAATCGACCGACAACTATCAATTCTGATTGCTTATTTAATGCGACTGCTCTTGGCCGCTTATTGGTGACTGTTTTAAAACTGCACATCATTATTGACAGTACAATTTTCTCCTGCAATGCATTTATACACTTGCAAATGCCGCGTATTTTAAATACTTTCAAATTGAATATTAGGTAACTTATTGAAATAAACTAAGCTTTTCATCTTAATATTAATTATATTCAAATACAAATAAACAATAACCATTTCTTTATCCATAAAAGTAATATATAAGTATCCAATCTGCATAATTTAACGCGAACTCTTGATTTTTTAAAGCTCGTTACAGCCTGCAAAAATTTGGAAATCGTATTTCCGTTTATGAGATATTAAGATAAAATGTTTAAATGTTTAAAGGTGGTAGGCATGTATACTCCATGCCAGCCGGGGAGGTACCACCACCCTTACCATGGGCTCCTTAATATTGGGTCTCCGATTTTCTGAGCTCGGTAAGGGCTGCCGGTTACCTTTTCCATCATCCTTAATCTATTCTCATCCTTATTCTTCCTTCTCGCCCTCACTGTCTTCCTATCGGATTAAAAGTCCCAAATTAAAAAAATAAGATGGCTGTGGTTTCTAGGGTAATAAATTCCGGACGTAAAATCCTGCCCCATTCGGATGTCCGGGAGGGCAGGGCCCAAGCGACCTCGGTCATCGAAAGTATCAACTTTCTGATTCACTACTGCAACATCCGCGGTATCAGGTCTAATCTTAATGCTATTCACCAACATCTTGAACAATTACAACCTGATATTTTGTTTCTATCTGAAACACAAGTCTCCTCTGAAAGCTCCGAGTCACCTGACTAACAATTTCCTCAATACCACCTTCACTCTAGCTTAGAAAATAAAAATTTTGGTTTAAACATTCTGGTCCTAATTTTGTGAAATTCTACTGATGCATTTATAGGTCTCCTAATGACAGTAACTTTCAAGACTTCTTCGATTACCTTAGTATGAAAGTTGACTATCTCCTGTCTCAGTTTCCATCTCGCGATATCTCAATTGTAGGCGATTTCAATGTTCATAACTCTAATTGGCTTCAGTTTTCATCTACTACAAATCCTGCTGGTCATAGTGCAGAAACATTTGCTATTTCATGTGATCTCACACAAATGATTTCTGAACCCACAAGAATCCCTGATAACCCTAACCATACTCCACATCTTCTAGATCTCTTTCTTACATCAAACCCTCTTGTTTATAAACCTTCCGTTCTTTCGCCTTTAGGTCTTTCCGACCATTGTCTAATAAAAATCATTTCTACTGTACCTAATTCCACTGTTGTTCGCAAAACCGATAGAACCTTGTGGTGTTTTAAGTCAGCTCGATGGAGTGATTTACGGGATTTCTTTGCAACCTTTCCATGGCGTGAATATTGTTTTAAGTCGTCCTCTTCTTCGGACATCGCTCTTTCAGTATCTGAAGTCATCCTCATGGGAATGGAGTTATACATTCCCAAAAACAGTACCGTATAGGTCATTCACGTTCCCAACCCTGGTTCAATAAGGCTTGTGCTGATGCAATATCTTTAAAAATAAATGTTACATTAAATGGAAATCTAATAAATCGGTCGACAGTCATGTAGAATACGTTGGTGCTAGAAATATCTGCAAAAGTGTCATCACTAAAACTAAAAAGTTGTTCGAACAACGAAAATGCAATGAACTAGCTACATCTCCTTTAGGCAGTCGTAAATTTTGGTCTTTAGCTAAAGCCATTAGTAAAACTTTGAACATCTTCATTTCCCCTGACATCTATTGACGGATCGGTAGTTGCTGATTCTGTAGACAAAGCCAATGTTTTTGTGGATTTGTTTGCATCAAACTCGTGTCTCAATGATTCTGGAAAAGATGTGCCCTAGTCAACTCTTCTTCATACGCTATGAAACCAATTCATTTTCGGTACAAGCTCTTGGAATCGATCATCAGTAGGCTTGATCTCAATAAGGCGACTGGCCCAGACGGTATCCCAGCTATTGTCTTAAAGAAATGTTCCCCGAACTAGTACCAGTCCTATCTAAGCTCTATACGATCTCTATGTCTTCTGGGAATTCCTTCATCATGGAAGTTAGCAAATGTTCAACCTATTCCCAAAAAGGCGATAAGACCGATCCCTCAAACTACCGAAATTGCCATCACTTCCATTTTGTCTAAAAACATGGAAAAAGCCAACAATCAGCAACTGCTCACGTTCCTTGAAACTAACAAACTCCTTAGTGACCACCAATACAGGTTTAGGCAAAGTCGTTCAACAGGTGATCTTCTTTCATATGTGACCCAAGTTTGTAACAAATACAGTAGAGCAGTCCGGTGAAACAGTTGTAGTCGCTTTAGATATCTCAAAGGCATTTGACCAAGGTTGGCATAAGTGTTTACTTGCCAAACTCACCTCGTTTGGGTTAAATGATACGCTCATCAACTGGGTTTCTAGTTTCCTTGATAAAAGACGAATACGTGTCGGCTTTTTTCAAAAGAAGTTAGCATTAACGCGGGCGTACCACAGGGATCCGTTATAGCGCCTACACTTTTCTGCTGTACATAAATGACCTTATTTCTTCAACAACTAACCCCATCCATTGCTTTGCTGACGATAGCACTCTTCACTGTAGTTCATCTCAGTCTACTCATAGTGATAATCCACCTTCTATGTCAAATCAAGAAATTAAAGCTGAAATGGCAAATTCAATCAACAAAGACATTCAACGTATTCTCGAATGGGGAAGCAATAATCTAGTTAAATTTAATGCTAACAAAACTCAGTGTTGCCTTGTGTCCGCCAAAAAAGATCGATCATTTCCTGTTGTAAGTATGAATGGCTCAGTTCTTAAGTTTTCAGACTATTACTCTGTTGGGTATGACTGTATCTTCAAATCTCTCATGGGTTGACCATCTTCTGTAAGCTACTAAAGTAGGTGATTTTAAAATAGGCTTTTTGTACAGATCTAAGCTGTACTTTACCTTACGACAACTCCTTCTGCTGTATAAGGCTCAAATTCGGCCTCATCTGGAATATAATTCTCACCTCTGGGTTAATGCTCCCCAATACGCTCTCGATATCGTTGATCGTATTCAAAAGAGAGCGATTAGGCTTATAAATGACCCGTCCTTAACTTCTCACATACAGTCCCTTGAGCATAGAAGGATGGTTTCAGTTCTTTCTTTGTATTATCGTTATTACAACGGTCTATTGTGCTGCTGAATTATTTTCTTTGATACCATCTCGGCTATCTTGCGAGAACACTCGGTTCGCTCATTCACATCATCAGTATCCACCAAACCAAACGGGCGCAATCCACATTTTTCTACACGGCTTCTAAACTCTGGAATGATCTCCTAGTTCCTGTTTTCCTCTCACTTATGATATGAGAAAATTTAAGGTAGCTGTTCATTGGCATCTATTGGCAATTCATTATCCCTCTATCCATCCTCCTAAGTGTTCCTGAGTGCTTAGCACGATAAGCCAAATTTAAGCCTGTTCAGGTCCACAATCATAAAAAAAGAATTCAAATTCTGGCGCCATTTATCATTGGTAAGAAAGCGTTTTAGAACAACAGTTCATATGAAAATCCGCCTTATTTTCACGTGTTCTATCGATTCCTGAAGTTATCAATATTAAACGTGAATCACCCTGTATAACCTCTTCGGCTATTTGTGGGATGATCACATTTTATAATGCAAGCGAGCTTGATTTATATTATGATTTCATCAATCGCGGTTTCTCAGGATTTAGAATTAAAAAAATTAAAAAGCGTTTTGAAGGTATATAGCCACAATGATTGATATCCGGCAGGCATGCATTAAGTATGTGTGCATGATGGAATTGACAATACGTGTGTTCTGGATAGGATCGAATAGAACAGTTAGAGCTCTAAAGAGAAGTTTCTGTTCCAGAATTTCGCATGTTCACAATTTTCAGCTCAACTTAACCTAGTCAGTGTTTCAGAAAGCATTAACACTAGTTCGTTCATTTTTTGTTTTTCTCGAAAAACAAAGTACGGGCCTACTTATTTTTTTGAAGATTAGTTATATGTTTCCAAATTTAAATCAATATTTCTCAAATTTAGCCAAAAATAATTTCCACCCCTCAATCTAATAATTATACAAACGAATGCAATAGAAAAAAAATAAATAAATGTGGTTTGCGCATTTTTCTGCCATCGAAAAAAAATTTGTGTTACTGCAGAAAAATATTAAAATTCTATAGTAGTGTATCAACATTTTAAGAAGTGAGTTTTGGATATTTTCTTGTTAGTGGGCAGTATTGTCGTACATAGAATTACACCCCTATTTTCAGTGAACAGTTTAGGTTAAGCGTGAATTATTACTCACAATCAGAATAGGTGATTCAGTTCTAGATAATAAAAAAAAATTACGCAAAAACTGGGTTAAACCTTAAACATTGTGTTGAAACAGATCAAATAATAGCTAAAGATACGGTTTGACATGGGTAAAAGAAAGCGTACAATTTATACGTATGGACATTTACTCTAATAATATAAAACCACATTTACAAGCTGCTAACTGGTTCTCAATCGTAATTATCTCCGAAACGTAATTAACTACCTGTTTGATTAAATTTACACGTCTAGCTATTATATTTTCCTTTATATCACAAATGAAACTATATCTACATATTTTTAAACTGTGATTATTTTTAACCGTAAAACATTTTAATATAACAAAGTTGTACTTATTGTACGAATACAATAGGAGAAATCGAGTTATATTTCAAATGCCTTATACGTTAAGGTCGTTCATGGTTACTGAATTTGGATCAAATCACGGTCGTTTTCAATAACCAAATAAATTTAACTTCCGAATGACTCGTGTATAAAACCTCGTTCTTTCTAGCGTTTTCAGAGAAATTCCTAGCACACCGATCGGAAGCTCGAATTTCCATATAATCAATTTAAAGAATGCTAGTAAAAGAATAAGATTCTAAAATTAAGTTAAAACATTCCTTTGAAACTATTTGTTTTTCTGTAACTGTCGGACACATCATCAAGGAAAATTCCACCTATTTTATACGTTATAATACTTACTAATTGAATGGTTTCATTTCATTTTGGTTGAGACGAATTCTCTGAAATAAAGAAAAATAGTCAATATAATTATGTAATATTGAAATGTGTAATTTGTTTAAATCAATGTAAGTAAAAAGTTTACTTTAATTTGTAATACCTTATTTACAATTTGTAGGCCGTTAATTAAGTAATTTTAACTAGTATAGCGTCGCATAAAGCTAATTAACATTAACTCCTTTGAGATTACTTTAGGCAAGACTCATAAAATTATCATAACTCATATTTGCTAGAAAATAAAATATTATCAGTTAGGATAATTTTGCAGAAGATACCTAATCAGTTAATACGAATCTGACTATTACAATTATTAAATAATAATAGAAGAATAAGAATTATAATAGAATAATAAGATAAGTGATAATAATACTGAAGTGAATAATGTTCACTGCAGAAAAAGTTTGATTTTTGTACCTATTACACGTTCCCTAAGCGTAAAGTAAGAATAAGTATACCGTACTTGGTTTTTATTGCTTCAAAACTGTTTAATAAACGTGAAGTGTGCTTTACAATTTTATCATAATACACAATTATGTTGCTGGAATCTTTTATACAAATTTTAAAGCATCGTGCAATAAATGGAGAATGTAAATGGTGTAGGAAATTTCCTCGCTACAACGTATGATTTACATAATATTTATAGATGGAACCAGTTCGCCGTAAAAAACAAAAATATGAACGCGACGAGGTTTCGTTTTAAATGAAAACAATGGTGTTTATTTCTTGACATTCTATAAACCTAATGAAAGATTTTATTTCTAGTCAGAACCAACCCTGTCATTATTAAGCTGAGAATAAATTTTAGTGATTATTGTGGAGCATATTTCGGTGATGGAATTAAATAATTAAAAAATCAAAAACTAATCTAGTCACATATAGCTCGACAGAGATAGGGGGAGAGAGGAAGAGGGGGGTGAGAGGGGTGAGAGGGAGATGGATTTCTTACATTTTGAAGTGCTAGCTTATTAAAGTTCATTCGTTTAACTTATCCCGATGACGTCATGTATGCATTAAATCACGAAATGACCGTCGTCTGTAATTTAAAACAAAAATATGTTTACTGACACCAACCTTTCCACAGAACAACTTTCCTTTATTTGCTTATACGTTGATTGAGGTTATGTACGCTCGCCGGTTGGTTTGTTTCTTCGTTTATTCATTCCTTCTTGAGTTAATATTGTAAAAGATCGGTTCTTTTCAGAACCACATTACTTCTAGTGTTCATTTAAGGTAAAGATGAATTCGTTTTACAGAAAGAGATAACATTTATGTTTTCATTTGTAGCACATCAACATGCCTCGTAGGTCAATTACCGTAGACGAATTGATCCATAACTTAGTCGAATACTTTAATAAAGAAAAACAGAAGAACGGGCCCTTATCACCATTAACAGCAGTGCATGCAAGGGTTAGCGATGCTTTGAACATTGACACGAAAACTATTTCAATCAAGAAGAAAACAAGGAAAATGAACCTCAACGAAAAAGTCTAAAACAAAGACATGGATCAACGACAAAAAGTGAAATCCGTACTACAATTTACAACATGTATATTAACCATGAACATATTACATTAGATGCGCTCTTAACAAAATTAAAGAAAGAGGTATCGTTGAGTGTAAAAGGACTAGCCTTTATCACGTTTTGTTGGACATTGGATTTCTTTCAAGCAAACTAACAAGAGAAAAGCTCTTTGAGAAAAACTTCAATAGCACGATGAGGTTAAAATTTTTGAGAAGTTACATCACTTATATGAAACAAGATATCTACAAGCAGTTCGTTTATCTCGACGAAACATGGATATTTGCAAAAGGAAGCAACAAAAGAATATGGCAAGATTCCAGTTCAAAATGCTTTAAGAATCTTGGTGGGAAAGCAAACGTTATATAGTTCTACATGCTGGAACAGAAGATGGCTTTGTGGAAGGAGAGAACTTATATTCTCTACCACAAATAAAAGCAGCGATTATCACGATTGTATGAATTCGGAAAACTTTGTTAAATGGTTAACAAATCAACTTTTGCCAAACTTAACAAAGCCATCTATAATCATTATGGATAACGCTCCGTACCATTCACAAATTGTCAATCGCCAACCAACTACAAATTGGAAAAAGAAGAAATTACAGAGTGGCTTAGGGAAAAAATTACTCATGAAAAGAAGCATTTAAAACGGAATTACTAATATAGCAAAGCTACATAAGGAAGAGAAACAATATTTGGTCGATAATATTATTAGAGAAATGGACACGAAATTTTACGCTTGCCTCTTACCACTGTCAATTTAACCCAATAGAAATGGTATGGGGAATAAGCAAAACTTATTATGATAAACACATTGGAAGAGATGGTTATGGGGATGATAATGTCAAACAGATGTGGAAAGAAGCGTTAGAAACAGTTTCACCTTCAGTTTGGTTAAAAACGATTAAACATGCAGAAGCTGAAATTCTAAAGTCTTGGGAACAAGAAAAAGTTTATGATGTCCAAGTAAATCCAATTATTATAAATCCAAACGATAACACAGATACAGAAGATGAAGTGTAGTTAACATTTAATTTCTTGTTTTAATTGAATTCTTAACGCAAACGGTTTTCTCCAAAAACTTAATAATAATCTATAATAATTATAATAATAACATATAATGTATGTTATTGTACACTAAAACATTATAATTTATAACAATAAATTATTTTCAACACAGTCATGCTTAAATGTGAATGAACAAATTTACGTTTTATTACATTATGGTGTATTTTTTTTATGTACTCAATAAGTAAGAAACACTTGGTTATAATGTATTTGACACGATACTTTGAATAAGTTTAAAAAAGTGCTATAATTCAATTACATTAAATACACCAATAATTTTGAATTGCAGTATAATAATCTTCTACACAAACAAGTGTATAAACACCGATGATTGAAATTATCATTCCGTATTTTGCAATTCGAATATTTTCTCAAAGCATAATGATTAGTAGCATTCCTAAAAATTCAATCTTTATGAATAAATCAAATAAATAACCATTAACTCACAAATTTGCAAATAGAATATATTGCAGAAGCTGAAATTCTAAAGTCTTGGGAACAAGAAAAAGTTTATGGTGTCCAAGTCAATCCAATTATTATAAATCCAAACGATAACACAGATACAGAAAATGAAGTGTAGTGAACATTTAATTTCTTGTTTTTAATTGAATTCTTAACGCAAACAGTTTTCTCCAAAAACTTAATAATAATCTATAATAATTATAATAACATATAATGTATGTTATTGTACATTAACATTATAATTTATAACAATAAATTATTTTCAACACAGTCATGTTTAAATGTGAATGGACAAATTTACGTTTTATTACATTATTGGTTATATTGTGTTTGAAACGATACTTTGAATAAGTTTAAAAAGTACTATAATTCAATTCATTAAATACACCAATAATTTTGAATTGCAGTATAATAATCTTCTAACAAACAAGTGTATAAATAAACACCGATGACTGAAATTATCATTACGTATTTTGCAATTCGAAGGTTTTCTCAAAGCATAATGATTAGTAGCGTTCCTAAAAATTCAATCTTTATGAATAAATCAAATAAATAACCATTAACTCACAAATGTATTGCCGTCAAAGATATATAATCGCCACTGTTATGTAGAAAAGTATTGGAACAATTACTTCTTTCTTTGGAAGAGTTCATTGGTCTTAACCTACAAATACCTATTTACAAAATTTTGCAACATTTTAGAATATATAAT
The DNA here is from genome assembly GCA_036346205.1 of Vesta saturnalis. NCBI lineage: Eukaryota > Metazoa > Arthropoda > Insecta > Coleoptera > Lampyridae > Vesta > Vesta saturnalis. The sequence continues at coordinate 7,056 of JARFJB010001185.1, read as the reverse complement.
AACTTACCAAAATTCATCTGCTACGTTTTAAGTTTTATTGAAAATAATACGCTTTTATGTGCGTAAATAAAACTTTTGTCTTTTATTTGCAAACATTATGACATTTATATTTATGTGAAGTAATTAAGTTAAAGTTGGTAATGTTGGTATCAAAACTGTTCGTACAAGAAAACTTAATTTGTTGTTAATGTTATCCTTGTTAGTTACAAAACGACACTCTTGGAATAATACGTTAGCTAATAGTGTACATTGTATTCAATATGTAGAAAGGATAGTCATACACAAGTGCGGGTTTGATTCATCGATCAATCGGATAAGTTAAACGAATGTCCTATACTAATCATTCCGGTCCCTTCCGTCTTACGAAATACGCTGACATGCTAACGTATTGCGCAATGTCATTTATAAGACAATTAGTTTATGAAATGCGAATAGTTGTCTCTTTAGAGAAACAATAGATGTTGAAATATAAACGATTTTGCAAATGTTGATGGTCATTTAGAACAAATATTAAGCAGCGTTCAGTTATGAGTTAAGTAGTATATGAATACATTTCTGCGATATAGATTTGAGTCAGGTTCAAATTTTAATGCATTGGTGTCATGGCGTCAGTCCAGATTTGACTTTATAATTTTGAGACATTAGGTAAATGACGTCGGGTTTGAAATTAGTACGAAAGTTATCGCCATAGTATACGAAAAATTTGGCACTGTAATCAGATAAAACGAGCTTTGCTGCATTAAAAATGAATGTGTTTTCAAAATCGATGAAAAAGGATGAAAAATCGTTTTTAATGGAGAGTAAACCTCTCACGTTTCGCACAAGACGTGTTCTACAGAAAGTTTTGAATTTACAGACTTGGAAAACATCATGTTGTGTTTAATACAAGAAAAACTCAATGATGGTGGAAAGAACCTGATGTTGAAATGCGATTCAAAACGGTGCAAAAGCTATATTTCGTTTGATAAGGGCGATATTGCGCAACTGCCGTAAAATCAAAGTTTTAAAGTGGTGATGTTTGTTAACACCTGATCAATTAAATATAATTTATGTGCATTTTAATGCAATAATGTAGTGGTTCTAATATATTGCTTAAAACAGTAAAAATTTTAATAGTATCGTGTCTTAGACAGCTTTAATAGAAGTGAACGAAAGTGTAAAAGGAAGTTAGATGTAATGGAATATCTACTGTGTTTAAAAAGGTTCAATTATATCGCGTTAATAAGGAAAATAGATTAAGCAATAACCTTTACTATAGAGCATTAAATAAAAAGAAATTACGCAAAATTAGTTGTAAGCAACAAAGTGCAATAAGAAATTTAGTAAGGGAGAGCTCACAAGCACCTGAACAGAAATATCGCGTGGTGTTATAGATTTTGTCAAGGACCGACGCGGTTCGACGTCTGTCTCTCTTAATCTAATCGTGGGTGCCACCGATGAATTGGTGCATTTTCCCCTTCGACGAATGTCCGCTAACGAGCTGATAGCCTTTTGGATAGTTGAAAGCGTAATAAGCGCCTAAACCATTTTGGATAAGGATAAAATTGAACTGGTGAAAGAATTTCGACTTTCGATCTAATTTATTTTCTGGACCGGTTGAAACTACTCTATTTTCATTGCAGTAAATGAGCATGTACCCACCCACTAATGTGATTTTAGCCTACATGACTTAGATTTAATTACATGGGAGATATCGAAATTAGATAATAGCAAAACTCACTTCGGTGGGCAAGAGGATCGCACGTATTTATGTAATATAAAGTTTCAAATGTTCAGTTTCCTTGTAACAAGCACCTACTTACGGTAGCTTATTTCAGAAGTCGACTAACCTGCCGTCATCAGCCTTAGTCCTGAGAAGGACTGTTTTCGCGCTGGAGTCGAATTCGTATGTTATGATTTCTTCCCAAGTACTTGACTACTCTCAGACTCGACCTTTGGTACCTTTCACTTACAAGTCTTACCGCTAAGCCGCTGAGTAGTCCAATATATATCTTCTGAACTTATATATATATATATATATATATATATATATATATATATATATATATATATATATATATATATATATAAATCTTAAACAATCGAAAGATAATTATGTATTTAATTATGAAATTTTCAGGACGTCTGTTTCGAAAATTAGTTAGTATAAAAGACTATTTGTCGACTATTTAGGCTTTCAACAAAATTCTGAATGTAACTCTAAATAAGTCTAATTCTTCGGATGCATTTGTAGGTATATAAATTGTTTCCGTAATTAAGTGGAATGTTTTCTTAATCGTGCCTGATTGGGTTTATTTTGAGAATTATTATTAATATTTCCTAAACATTTGGATTTAATTTGAGTATAATTTATTACATTTACAGTCGTCAACAAGAATTCATTGTTATTTAATCATAAATTACTCAAGTTTCATACAAATCTTCAAAACAACAAAATGTTATAATACATTAAACAACCCTATACTAATCTCAAATTAATATTTAAACAATTTCATACCTTATTTGTTTACTGTATTAATATACACACACACACACACACACACACAAGCACAGCACGTACGCACGCACAAGTCACACACACACACACAATTACATACACACATACACACACACACACACACACACACACACAAAACACTGCAGATACCACACACACACACACACAACACACACACACACACACACACACAGAAAAATATTATTTTCTCGTTACGAGAATCGAACTGCTGAAAGCCGGCATGGTAGCTATACAGCATCGTTTCTGGACCACGAGCTTTATTAGATGTGTAATGCAGAAAGATGGATAAATATTTATGCAAACGTTACACAGCGAATTTTACGGTTGGAAATTAATATAGAAAATCAGCAGGTATTGAAAAGCATTCTAGGTACATATATTTGACTAGGTATCCTATCTATCTATAATAATAAAAGTTTGAATAATGACGCTTCATTGATTGATTACATATTGATAAAAGTTATAAATAGGTAGCAAATGCGGTGTCCACTGCAGTAAATAATACGTATTATATTTTAATTATAAAACTAACATATTGGTAACAGGTTTGTAAAAGTAACATTTATTGTTATTAATCGGCCGAAGTAAAAAACTAGCACGACATAAGTGGTTTATACAAAATTATATCTTCATTAATGATTATAGCAATTTCCCTTCACAGAAAAAGGAATTCTAGGTACATATCTTTGGCCAGGTATGCTATCTATCCATAATAGTATTAGTTAGGCTTCATTCTAATTGTTGAATGCGCTTTATTATTATATTTAGATGTAGCTTCCTGCAACACATCTAGATACTCGTATTTCATTTATATCTTCATTATTGATTGAAAGTTTGCAGTAATAATATATTTATATTTAAATCATTAATTCCTTTGCGGCATTGTTTATAAAATAGTATTCCTCGATGTTATACGTAAGACAAGATATGTATATACATATTTATACCTGAATCATTAATTTAATAAAAAAACATTTATTGTGAAACCGCATACAATGTATTTTCTAAAGTGCATAATTGATGACATATTCGTGACCTTTTGACATCACTCTTAATTTATAATAAAATAACATCTTGAGTATATATATATATATATATATATATATATATATATATATATATATATATATATATATATATATGATGCACTATACCATACAGATGTAACTCAGTCGTTATCGTGATATTAATCAGGTAAGTTCTTTCATACTTTAAAAAATAAATAAATAGGAATATTTATCAATTTTTAGGATTTCGCTACTGTCTTAAAGATGGATCTTCTAGAGCAATGAAACTTAGTAGGTAAAGGTGAAGTCAACCCTGTATTAAAAGTTCCAATATGGTTATCGATTATAAATTGGCTAAAAATATTAAAATTGTAACCACAAAATATGATAGACTAATAGAAACAGAACATACTATATCTCCCAGAGAGGTTCACGAAAGAGCTGGTGAGAAGGTGCATAATCTTCAGCAGTGCATTGAACAAATTGTTGGTTTATAGCAGTATAGATATTGGTAAAGCTAAAATGATGGCTAAACTATCCTTCATTAATTATACCGGTAAGTTAATATTATTAATATTATTATTATTCTGCATTTTAAAAATAACAAATTATATTTATAGGTAACGAATCACCGCCGCCATCATCGATGTTCTTATATGTCAATGTACCTCATAAATTTCTAATAATATTGTATATAAATTATAATAAAGAATATTTGCAATGTTTGAAGTATTCCTGCACGTATAGGAGTTAATGAAACTGTCAGGTAAAATAAAATTTACGTCATCATAGTTAAACGAATTTATTATAATTATCACATTGAAATCTTCCATGAATAATCAGATAATTTAATATGATGAAGTCTTCATCGATCAATAGTACATTTACTGCCTGAGCTATTCCGTTTAAGACGCTAATCTATATAATGTTTTAATATAACAGCTCTTCATGTTGGTTCGTGCAACTGGTAGATTCGACGCTAGACAGAGAAAATATTCTAAACATGAAATAGAAACCCGCGAGTCGTGCAAATTTAATATTTAAACATTTAGAATTTCTTATAAATAGCTCGAATGTGATAACTATACAACAGATAATACATCTCGAATATTCACCTTTTACCCTATGATAATTACTTTGTAGTATTGTTTAGAAAAAGTATTTTAACAGATGCTGTATGCATTTTGATATGGACGAATATGAAATCTTAAAATGATCTTTTCTTGAGTAGAAAAGATGTATTAACTGATGGTACATGTTTGATCGAATGCAAAATGAATTAAGAATAAATTGTAGCACTTGGTTACAAAAGAAATTCCCTCTCACAGTATTCCTAGGCAATCAGGTGAAGTAAAAAAAAACAAGCATAGTATACAGCATGAAAGTAATTATATCAAATGGCAAGAAAATAGGTATGTAAAAAGTACATTTATTATGAAGTTACATACACAATGTATTTTTCTAAAGTGTATGATTGATATCATTCATCACCTTCTGTATCACTCTTGACCATAAAATTAAAGTAGTAAACAAATAGTTACAATATCTAATTACATTTGAATCAAAATTTATACCAATATGTCATTCCATTATTTATAATTTAATACTGAATGCAAATGAATAAATAATTAGCATTGTTTACAATAGCAATTTCCTTCACAGTATTCACATTTATTCCATAGTTAAATTTCGATGTGAGATTCATACCGGTTCATGAACGAGTCCCTAGGTAAATTATTTACCTATCATTTAACCAATTTAAAATTTTACGCAGCACGTTAAGTCATTTGAAAGATGAGCATACAGGTATTAACTTACAAGTGTCTCTCAAAGTAGCATAATATCGAAAAGTAGCATGTTTATAATATAGAACAGAGTAAAGTCGCTCTTAACAATCGCGATGACAAGAGTTATTTGCTACCTAATTGTGATGCAGACGCGCAGACGCGCAGACGCGCAGGCGCGCAGACGCGCAGACGCGCAGACGCGCAGACGCGCAGACGCGCAGACGCGCAGACGCGCAGACGCGCAGACGCGCAATGCGCAGACGCGCAGACCGCTGACGCGCAGATGCGCAGACACGCAGACGCGTAGACGCGCAGACGCAGACGAGTCGCGCAGACGCGCAGACCGCAGACGCGCAGACCGAGTTGACGTCAGACACGCAGACACGCAGAACGCAGACACGCAGACACGCAGACACGCAGACACGCAGACACGCAAACACACAGACACGCAGACACGCAGACACGCAGACACGCAGACACGCAGACACGCAGACACGCAGACACGCAGACACGCAGACACACAGACACACAGACACACACAGATACGCAAGACACGCACAGACACACAACACACACAACACACAGACATGCACACACACACACACACACACACACACACACACACACACACACACACACACACACACAGACACACACACACACACACATACACAGACATACACACACCCACACACACACAGAAACATTCAGAGTTTCAAGCTTCTAGCTTTACCGCTAGAGGACTTAATCTTTACAGAAAAATTTAAAAACAATTTTTTTATAAAATATGTCCATTCATAGTAGGTATTAAATAAGTAAATTAGAATGATGCATGATTTCTGCACAAATTTTGTTAAATACTTTTTCTGTATTTTTTCAAATAAAGGGTGGGGTGGAGAATGGGAATGTTTGTTTGGATAAATGTTTATAACTTTGGTTTGGATCAACCTATTTTAACCAAATTATTCTCAATCGAAAGCGCGTAGATGGACCAATTAGATCTACTATAAAGCAATTGCATTTGGTATTAATTGTCGTAGTTAGAGGGCACTTTCCAATAAAAAACATTAAAATTTGTCTATGTTACAATTTTTAAATGGAAACACCTAAGTATTGTAAATTACAACGAAATCTGATTAAATTCGTAACAAAATGGCACAAACCGCATGTCGATATCTTTTGTCTAAGGGGTAAAAACCCGTAAAAATTGTAACATATACAAATTTTAATCTTTTTCATTCGAAAGTGTATTTCCAGCGATTTCCCTTGGCCGTTTTTACTAATGAAATTTTTTTCCCAAAGCTGTACGATAAACAGTTCCTGAGATATAGGCCAGAGGATCGGTTTATTGGTCCACCCGACATACCTCTCATTTTTTTTTGTTCTATAGGTAATCAATACAGTTAAACATACAATAAAAGAAGTAGGATACATTGACAAACTGTAATCGATTTTTTATATTTAAGATTCTGTGAGATTTGCAAGGCATCGTAATCTATTTACTTAGCACAGCCACCTTATTTTTGTACGGTATAAAGTAAAAATACTTAAACTACTGCTTAAGAATGCATTTTAGCTGCTTGTCTTTTAATAAAATTTTCATTTATAAATAATAATTTAACAATAAGATTACGTTAGAAAAAAAATATTCCCATTTTTCTGGTGCATTAGAAAAAACATTCAGGTACTTTGTTGGGTTATCATAGCGCAAATAAATGTCCAACAAAAATTAGGTCTTGTGGGA
>JARFJB010001184.1:0-38823 GCA_036346205.1 Vesta saturnalis | reverse complement strand
GAGGGTATATAAAAATAAGGGTTGAAAATCCGGTCTCACCGTGGATGTGCAAAAAAAATAGGGGTGGAAAAACACGTCCTACACGTAAGCGTGTAAAAATAAGGGTGGAAAAACCGGCCCCCCACGTGGGCGGGTTTGTGACGTCAAAATCCAAGATGGCGGCGGAAGGTGTCCCATTACTACTTATAGCCTCATCTTCCGTAAATCTTTCTTCTGAATGTTCCTTTATGGTTGGAGTGGCCACACCAAATAATATGAAATGAAAAATTATTAATATTTTAACAAAAAAATCTAACCAGCAAAATCAGAAATATTTGAATTGTTACAATAAGTAGGATTAATTTTGATTAATTCTTTCAATAGGCTTTTATTAGTGTTTCTTAAATATAATCTACAACTAAATGCTGGTTCTAGAAGCATTATTTATTTGCACTAATTTCACAAACGATGTATAAGGTCATTTTATTTTGAACTTTTAGACATTTGCTTGTCATCAATAAAACAGTATTTGTAAATGGACATAAACTTCCACAGCTCTCGAATAAACAGCATTTTTCTTATACAATATTTTAAGACTTTTACACCTCAATGACAGTTCGCAGTCCAATTTGATAAATTACATAAAATTATATGACGCATATACAAGAAGTGTTTTATGCATTACTTATGCTCAGTGGAGATATTGCCATGGGCGTAAGAATGATGACGTTCGAGAGAGGAACATTCCTAAAACAATATATGCCTATGAAGTCAATTAATCGCGGCTTGGCTTCAAAATCTGGGCTATAGCCTGTGTCGAAACAGGATAATTACTCGGACTTGATGTGCTTCATGGGTGTGGAGAGAGTCACTGTGCGGTTGTCAGATCCCTAACAGAATAAAGGTTACTACCTACATTTTAATAACTTTTTTACAACATTTTTTTCAATCGTTATGAGGGAGGTGTGGATAGGTTACACCAAATAATAACAGCATCTTCTGGAAAAGTCGATAGTGGTGGATCAAAATGTCTGATTACTTAGTAAATACCAGCGTTGTGTTACTATTTTGTATAAATAAAATACTATTTTATATAAATAAATTGTGAAACGTCAAAAGTCGCGACGAAAACCTATCACGCACCTTGAGATCAGTTTTTGCAAGTACAAAAACGTTTGGGCCTCAGACAAACTGTGGTTAGTATGGTAAATACCGCAAGTAAACACATACGATCATTGAGTGTTCAACATGCAAAGTTTTGCCTTTGTTGGCCATATTTTTAACCCTACCATGCCAAATATTTTACAACTCACCAATCAACGTGTATTTTACTTTTACTCTACATTATACTATAGTAATACTAATTGCTTATTTCCAGTGGTGTAGTGGTAACGTAAAAGGTGGGTATACGCTTATGACCGTTATTAAATAAAATCATTTAAAATCTATTTTATTACACAAACGTCAACTTATGTCGTAGTAGTGATAAGAATACATCTATATTTAACGAAATGCATGTCTTCTGAATGCTACATTTCTGCACGAGTACATTATCTATGACTGTGAAACAACAAACGATTTTAAAGTTTGATTATGAGGTTAGGCTTATTATAATACTGTCCACAACTCCTTTATTGCATCTTCATCTATATTCGGTTTCTGGCAAACTCTTCTAGATTGGTTATCAGTAGCACTTCTGTGTTTTGTTAACCATGATTTCACATACTGTTCTGGATTAAATGCAATGATGGGTGGTCAATTAATTTTAATTGTCATTAAATTACTGATATTTTCAATTAATAATGATGAACGCAGTTTGGTCATCATCAAATTCATTGCAGAAAATCCTCTCTCGCATTTTGCTGTACTACATGGAAATGTTTTAACTAATCTCTGAAGATCTTGTAGATCTTCTGGTAAAGATTCATTAGCCTCAAGATATTCCATCATTCCATTAATGGCTTTCCCCGAATCCAAGTTAAATCTTGTACATAATCTTTTGATTTCATTCTCACCAAATCTAATAGACGTATTGTCAGGCCAACATGATTTTTCTATCTGTAAGTCCACTAGAACAGAACTCTGATCATCTGTTAGTCGTCTTTTCATATTATCAATTAAACTTTGTAGAAATTGCGTAGAGTTAATTTCCTGAACCTTGTTTTTTTTAGTACTATTTGTTTAAAGTTTCCGGCTTCAATGGCTGTTAATACTTTTATCATTTTCTCACCTGGTTCAGTGTTGAAAGATTCTAATACCCTTATTGTTCTTTTTATGCATTCGTCTGCTCGTTTTCGGGTTGTATTTTGGCGTTGCAGTTCTAAAGATAAATTTCCTAATTCTTTTAAACAATCATACATGATTCCTATATTTTTAAAAAATTCAGGACTACTTAATTTTCCAGCCAGACCGTTAAACTTCTGCCTTGTTCTACCATCCCGTGATAAGCCTTTGGCGGCTGTTGTAAAATGCAAATAAAGTGCAGGAAAATTTCTCCAAATGGCTTAAACGATTCTATAACTGCTTGCTAACCAACGAGTGTCAAATATTCTGCCAATTTTAAGAATCTGAAGATCAAGTTCAGCTGCGGATTTCCTTAGTTCTTCCTGGTTTTTATTGGACTGACTATATAAAGAGTAAACACAATCTAAAAATGCTTGAAAATAATTTGTTGCAGTCACAGTTTTCAGAGCATCTCCTACAGCTAATTTCAATCTACGGCTCATACAATGCCAACTCAAAATAGCAGGAAATTTTGATGTAATACGGGAAACAACACCAGATTTTTTTCCAGTCATCAGGCTTGTCCCATCAGACACAAACGATACCCAGTTTTGTGACAAATAATCATTTGTTTTGGTTGAGTGCGTTAATGAAAATATCGGCTATATGTTCAGCGCCTTGGTCGGCTAGTTCTACCAAATCCAAAAACATAAAAATAAGTTGCACTGATAAAACAACACACACACACACAAATAATAAGTACGCTTTTTCGTCCGAGTGTGGAAGACTTCAACTTCATTTCCTTAGAAATGTGTTCCACAATTTGAGTAGCGCTGTATCTTGAATGCAGAATCGTACCTAAATTAATATCGTTACGTTCCTGAAGGTTTATTAAACCTTCCAAGTCAGTAAATGGTTTGTTTGATTTGTCCAAATAATACACTGTACGAAAAACTCTAACAGTTGCATTATCTACTTGTTTAGATTCTTTTCTTATTAAGAGTCTTTCGCTGCTTTGTGTTTAATATCTTCTGCAAGCCGATGAGCTCTTGATTCAGCATATTTTTTAATTTTTACTCGCAAGTTAGTCAGTTGAGTGGAACGGTTTTCATTTAATGATGGTTCTACTTTTGATCCATACCATTCTGGAGATGGGGCTATACCTTGGTCTTTGAGGGCACCCAATCCCTGGAAAATACCGTAATCGTTTTAGGAATTAGGACCTACCTGACTTATCGCATATTGAATTATGTTATTTAGCTTTCATTATCATTAAAACTCAACTAATGTCTTGTTTACAATGTTGATTATTTAACATATACTATTTTTAGAATTTGAAGTTAACAAACTTTTTTTTAGATCAAGGATTATATTCTAGATATTTTTCTCCGGCCGGTTTGAAAAGAAGGCTTGCTCACTTCATTTGAGGACTGCAAGTCTCATTTTTGATTTTACACACCTAGGTGTGCAAAGGAATTTAGTTTGTATTAACCATGAGATTAGATGGACTTTGAGCGAAATTTACGAAAGGTAAGATTGAATTAACGAATTAATTGTATACTTAATAACTAATTTTATTGTTTTAGACCGCTGCCGCTTGTACGCAACTTTAGAAACAAAACTTATCCTTAAACAACGTGTACTCGAGAAGTAGATAGTAAATTAAAGCGAAAAAAATATCCTTTCTTCTTAGTTCTTACATCTAAAAAGAACAGAAGGCAATTGACACTGTGAAATAAAAGAACGAAATACACATAGAAACGGCTAGTTTGTAATAAAATAGCAATTTGTTTAAACAAAAATCATTCCTCAGAAGAACAATACGGAGCTACCTAACGATTTTCATAAAGAGTTAAATTTTGAAAAGAATCTACAATTAGTACTATTAAATAGTAAATAGTAACGCAACATAAATTTGTACGTACCTAACATAACAAGGTCATTTTGAAAACTGTTTAACGTCTAATAGTAATAGGAACAATGAAAATATAATAAATCTGTAGGTAGTAGGTACCTGTAAATTTATTTTCCGGCACACGCCTCATCCTAGCTTTCCACTTGAAGCAATAAGCTATGGGTTCTTTTCGCTAAAACTTAACCATTGTTCTAATGACCAAATTGAAGGGGAGAGTGTAGATGTAGATGCACTTTGTACACTTTTGTTCATTGTATGTATTCGTTCAGGCACAACAGAGACACCCGTACCATATGTAACTGCATTTTCTACCTCACAGTCACTACTATGTTGATCGTTTTCACTAACTGTTTTCTGAACTTTAACGTTTAAAAAATTTACTAAATTAGTTTGGCGTTTCATTTTCTTTCCCTAAACAAAAGAATAAAAATAAAGATAATGTAGAATTCAGTCGGCGCATAAATGAGCACGAGACGTTGTCGATGAGTAATGAATCGAGTAGACGGGCGCTGATAATGAGAGTGACAAACACTTTCAATGCTTAAAAGTTAAAACCACTTTGAAGTTGAATACAACAATTTTGCCAAATGAGTGATTTTTTTTTCTACCTACATGAAATTTAACGGTTTGATAAGAAAACATTTCCAAATAAACCGTTATACCTTATACCTACTATAAAACAGAAGCGTATTCGTATATCCTCTATTTTCTATACCAAATAAGTGGTTATACATTTGTCTTAGTAAAAGGTTGTTATACGCGTATACGTAATACACCATTGCTTATTTCATTACTATTGGTATTTAAATTTTCAAGTACACCAGTGAAACTTTAAGCGTATGGTTGTGCGTAAAGGTCGATGGTAAAATGGTTTACCAGCATTTTTACCAAAAGTTTTGACAAAAATTCTGCAAAAACAGTTTAATGTATTATATTAAAGAATAAATGTGCAAGAAAGACCCATTTTTTTTCCAAAATAATTTTGCACCTTTAAGGATTAAATAAGATTTTGGTAAAACGTTGCGTATGTAGCAAACAATAGATTTAATTTCTACACCGTAGTTGCTATTTTGAAAAAAAAAACAGCTTTGAATGAATAGCCATTTATTCAAGTTGTCCTGTTTTTGTATATCGAATCATACACCTTTTTTTTTACATTTTCCAACTTTTTTCGAATTTTGGTTACCTCAAAACAACGAAGTTTGGTTCTAAATGCTTAATCTATGTCATTTTAATGAGTGATTTGCAATTGGAACACGGAAGCGTCATGAAATTTTTATCGAAAGAAGGCCCGAAGAATATTCATGAGCAAATGGTAGCAATGTATCGAGAAAATAAACCGTCCTCTATCCAAGTTAAATATTGGTGCAAGCAGTTCGAATAGGACAGGGAATCCATTCATGATTCATGATGGAAGACCTCTGAAATCACGAACTGACGAAGTCATCAAGAAAGTTGAAGATTGGGTGTTTATTGACCACCGAGTAAAAATTTCGGTTATTGCTAGAGAAATAGGAATATTAGAAACGAGTATTTTTAAAATCCTACATAAAGATTTGGGAATGAGAAAAGTGACGATACAATAAATTTCCAAGCTGCTCCGTACCGAAAACAAATTTCTGAAAAGAATTTGACTGCTTTATCCCAACATGAAGACTTCTTCTATATAATTGTAACTGGGGATGAGGCGTGAATACACCCACGAAACAAGAGTCCATGAAATAGATTCATAAGGGCTTTCTACCACCAAAGAAGGCAAAGATGCAATTGTCTAGGGGAAAAGTGATGGCCACAGTGTACTGGGGCTACAGTAAGAAAGAAGGTCTACAAAAACACAAATAAGAACTTAAAACGGCTATACACGAAAAAAGATCTCACTATTATGGTGAGAAAGCGCTGCTTCTGCACGATCACTGCAGGATGCACAAAAGAACGAATTGTTCAAGAAGTACTCAATGAATGAGGCTTTAAGGAATTACAACAGCCACCTTACAGTCCCGATCTCGCCACCTGTAACTCTTATCTCTTTTCGACACTCAAAAAACACTTGAGAAGGCGTGTCGCTTTTTGTCGAATGAAAACGCTTATTTTACAGAATTCCCAAAATAATTTTTTTCGAAGGCATAGCTTTATTACAAAAACGTTGGAGTAAGGGCGGCACTGTTGAAAAACAAAATTTGGTTGCTAGGTATATAACATAAAAAACTCCTCTCGTATTGTTTACAATTATAAATTAGCCCGGTTATTATTTTATCATAACGACTTACTGAAATATGAATTACCCACTTAAAACCGAACAGGCGTAAACAGGAAAACACGTATGGTGCGTTTCACTAGTAATCAGACCTCTGCAATATGGCTGTCGTTTAAATTTGTAACCAAATAAAGCGCGCGAGCACTCATTGACGTAGTACCTTTATTCATATAAAAATAAAAAAAGTAAAATAATTTATTTGAATAAATTCATTATTAATAAAGTCGCCATCACCTCGCGTAGTTGCTCATCTAGTATTAATTGAGTATTTTAATAAAAATTAATAACAGTTAAAATAGACGAAAATTAATAAAATATTGTATAATCTTATGGAAGTTGCACTAGAACTGTGCAAATTTTGAATACAGTACTCGTCATCAGTTAAAACCAAACTTTCTTCTAGTATAAAAATTAAATAAAAAAACTAATATAACTACTAACTAATATAAAAACTAAACAATCACTACAACCGTTACAAATTATTGTTTACAGTATAATGACAAAATATAAACGAAAGGAGAAGGCCACGTTCTTTCTGAGCTTTGAGCTCCTTCAGCCACAATCATGGATTCAGCATAGCACATACATTACGTATATATGCGTGATGGGATTAAGGATGGTGTGGTCAGGATAGATCGGAGTTATTCTGAAGGAAAATACACAGCATTCGCCTAAGCAGCCGCACATGGTGTGATATGCGCAGTGACCATGCTACAAGTGTATGAGGAAAACCCCTGAAAAACCATTAAGGTAGACGGTAACGGGAATCGAACCCATTACCTCCCGAATGCTAAGCAGGTCGTGTCACCACTGTGCTACCAGCTCGGTGACAAAATAGAAAATTGATTCAACATTTATAAATAAAACAAGTGATCATTAATGACAGCTAATTCACATTATGCTAATGGAGTATGTAGTTTCAACATTAACTACCAATTAGTAACGGCAAATTTTCATAAATTCCTAACAATAATGATATTTATTTCGATCATTATTTTATTTTAACAATGTTTATTTCTTACAATAATTAATTTAATTGTAAAATTTTCCATTTTCCTAACCTAAGTTACCTTTCTGCGTGATACGCTACTGAGTCGGCAAAATTTTTTTAAGACGTTTGAATGTCGTCTTTGTCATTACATTTGTCTTTTGCTATTGTAATGTTGTAGGAAAGGATGGAAAATGCGGTTCAGGGTAGCCAACAGAAATATCGCTTTCATTACAATGTTACACTTACAGCATTTTAGGAATTTGGTAATTGGTTGTTGTTCATAGTGGACTGGTAGTCATATTAGAGAAGTCTGTTAAACTAGGCAATCCTAATGCTTGTAATGTTCTGTGTTTATTAATAAATAGTTAAATATAAAAATTCTGTAGTAATTGAGCTTCTACAAGTACCAAGATATTCACAAACTTTGTAACCTACTTCCCAGTTACTCAATAAAGTCTAATTACAGGTGAATAATACTATACCTACTTTTCAGTGTAATTGTATTATTTATTCAATTTGATAAATGTAAAATACTTTTAGTAAGATTACGCTTACAGTTAGACAAACAGACATTTACATTTTCTAGATTAAAATACATTTTACAATATAAAATTTTAATTATCAATATATGTATTTAATAATTACTATAAAAATAATTTAGTATGACATAAATAAACATTTCAAACGTTTTTAGAAAGGGTGCTGTGGTCAACTTTTACTAGGCAGTCTAATGTATTTTTAAAGTTTTTATTTCAAAACAATTAAACACATTGTAATAAAAAAAAACAAAGCTATGGTTTGACCACTTTGTACTTTAAAAGTTATTGTAATATGTATTGCATAATGCGCCTTCCCTTAGGTAGTTGCCAAATTAAGCCATCTGCAAAGTATGTGAAATCTGCAACACCAACGTATTTTATTCTCTTGTGGAATCAGTTGGCGAATTGTTTCTAATTAGTACAACTTGCCGTGTGGAAATAAATCGAACGATCAAACGAAATGTAACAAAACTTTCAGGATATTTGTAGGCATAATCCAACATTACATTAAAGAAATTATAAACCATACAAGTTAAAATAATGATTTTACTAAAGCTTAAGTTAAAGATTTGCGAAATACAGAACAATGTTAATAATTTTATGCAATATTTATTAACGAAAATTGTTTTTTCTCCAACCACCTAAATAAGACGATACATTGTGACAGTATCGCGTACCAAAAGTGACTGATTTCAGGATTCTTCGTTGTCTCCATGGCGACTGTGCAAAAAGTAATTTGACCTTCACATGAACCTCTCGTGTTAATGACGTTCATGGGATATCGTTACTATGTTGGCCACAAAAGAATTGACCTACATCATCGATACATGCGCCTAGCTAAATATAACGTTTATTTTACCATCGCACATTTAAGTATACATCAAAAAAAGGGTGGTTAAAATTTCAAGTGCATTTTGAGCAACCGACGTATGTTATCGACTGTTTAAACACAACGAACAGAGATGACCTATAAATACTTGTTGCAATCTTTGTCTTAATATGATTATGAAAATGCTCTTTTGACTAACCTAGTTTGTTATTCTTAACCTTCTTTCGCTTGTTTACCACTTGTTGCTTTCTTTCATATTACCTACGTTTCCATATTTCATTTTTCATTATAAGTACATTTTCGAAACAGTTCTTTTTAGAACTCTTCCATTTGTTCTATCATTTACGTTTATTCCAACATCTTTGTTAGTTTTTCCGAAACCTCGGTCTATACAAGGTAAAACATTGCATACGCAAGCACAACAGTTTGTGCTGAAGTTATTACAATATTTTGAAAAGGAGAAAGAAAACAACGGCCCTTTAACACCGCTTTCTAGTGGCCAAGAGGTAGGTGTTTTTAGAATTGTCTTAAGCTCAATTAATAGTGATCTCAAATTTACAGCGTATGGCAAATACCTTGGGTATATCTGTCACAACAGAGAAAAATATCAAGTCTCGGTCAAAATCCAACCCAATTCTGTCTAGTCTTGGTAAAAAAAGGCCACGTAAGAAAGTTAAATCCGAAGATCTTGTAGATACCTCGAAAATGGTCATCAGAAATACCTTATATAATATGTACGAACAATGTGAGTGTATTGTAATTATATACAGGGTGACCCAAACTCGATGGCCAAAACGAAAACAGCTGATTCCTCTGGCCAAAAGGAACAAAAAATTGTTAATACAGGGTGTGTCTATTGTTGATGGTTTCCAAGATGTTAACTTTTTTTAATTTTTCTATTTCGTGGACTTATTTTTAAATCACGCTGTATCTTCCAAACTAGAAGAGTTACAAGAAAACACATTAGGAGAAATTTGTAGAAGATGAAATTGCCTTAAAGATATTGAATTCATTCGAGACAAACTCATCATTCAACATTTTAATGACATAATGAATTCAGAAATGATTTTTTCAAATCCCAAGACAAATTTCCAAGAGGAATATTTTCCAATAGAGATGGATTTGATACATGGCCGATAAAGGAAAAACTTCCTTTTTCATAAGCTTCACAACAATATGAAAAAACTTATGGTTGACTTACTAATTACTGAATTGTTACAGGAATACACCTCAGGAAAAACTTTTAGAGCATAAAATTACCTTCAAAATATGGTAGAGTAGATGAGAATTGACGATTTGTCCCTCACTTTTAATCAATCTGTACATTTACGGCAAGAAATACGTCTCCTTTACTGATATCTTTTCATCACCGTAGCAACGACTTGACATTAGTAAGTTAGTTGTCAAAATTTGTTTGCTATTACAGTTTTGCTGATTTCAATACGAGTTCTTTCTGTTGTAGTGATATTGTAATTTAGTTTTGAGTCGTTCTTGTTCTTGTTATTATTATTGTTCTTGTTCGTGTTCGTGTTTTCCTTCCTGAGTCATGTTTTCAAATGAAGATATGCCGATATTCATTATTATTATGGTGTTGCCCAAGGGAATGCGAGTAAGGCTGCTAGACTGTATGCAGCTGCTTTCCCAAGAAGAATTCATCCAGAAAGGAGAGTTTTCTAGAGTACACACTGCTCTAAGAGAGAGGATCTTTTAGGATCCTAGAGATCAAGAGGAATTTCATAATGTTGAGGGGATTGACGACGTAATCCAGCATTTCGAAGCAAATCCTGAGACTAGCTTGCGGCGGTCATCCAATGTATTGCAGATGCCACGAGAAACAATACGGAGAACTCTTAAGGCTGACGGAAGACGTGCGTATCACGTGACGGGAGATCAAAAACTTTTAGATGGAGATCTAGGTCGGCGGATTGAGAAAAACTAAATTACAATATCACTACAACAGAAAGAACTCGTATTGAAATCAGCAAAACTGTAATAGCAAACAAATTTTGACAACTAACTTACTAATGTCAAGTCGTTGCTACGGTGATGAAAAGATATCAGTAAAGGAGACGTATTTCTTGCCGTAAATGTACAGATTGATTGAAAAGTGAGGGACAAATCGTCAATTCTCATCTACTCTACCATATTTTTGAAGGTAATTTTATGCTCTAAAAGATTTTCGTGAGGTGTATTCCTGTAACAATTCAGTAATTAGTAAGTCAACCATAAGTTTTTTTCATATCGTTGTGAAGCTTATGAAAAAAGGAAGTTTTTCCTTTATCGGCCATGTATCAAATCCACCTCTATTGGAAAAATATTGCTCTTGGAAATTTGTCTTGGGATTTGAAAAAAAATCATTTCTGAATTCATTATGTCATTAAAAATGTTGAATGATGAGTTTGTCTCGAATGAATTCAATATTCTTTAAGGCAATTACATCTTCTACAAATTTCTCCTAATGTGTTTTCTTGTAACTCTTCTAGCTTTGAAGATACAGCATGATTTAAAAAATAAGTCCACGAAATAGAAAAAATTAAAAAAAAGTTAACATCTTGGAAACCATCAACAATAGACACACCCTGTATTAACAATTTTTTGTTCCTTTTGGCCAGAGGAATCAGCTGTTTTCGTTTTGGCCATCGAGTTTGGGTCACCCTGTATAGCTTCTACATTAGTCTAAATTGTATTATTTATAGAAAAACATGTCACAGCTGCAACTTTAAATGCAGACATTCGTAACACACTTATTCTGTTAAGTGATAGAAGTCTAAATCGTGCCTTACATGCAATAGCGTTCAAGTTCCAGAAGAGCTTTGTTAGGTAAAAAAAATATATATCTGAAATGAGAATACAGTTTTTGAAACAATACATGCGAGAAATCAATGCACCAATTCGTAGGCAGGCAGTATTTATTGACGAAACATGGATCTACTCAAAAGAAAATCCGGGAAAGTCATGGCAAGTTGACGATGTAAAGAGTGTACGAAAACCTCAAGGATATGATGGTAAAATATTTATAGTTATTAATTTTGGAACTGCCGCAGGATTTGTACAGAATGCTTCTTTGCTATTTGCGTCGAAGTCATTGAAAGAAGGTTACCGTGGTGAAATGAATGGGGGCATGTTTAAACAATAGCTCACTGAAAATCTCCTAAACATCTCCTAAAACTGCATTAATTATAATGGGTAATACGCCATATTAGTGGGAAAACTACCAAGATCGCCTTGGACGAAAGGTAACTGGATTTCATGGTTAATAAAAAATAACATTAATTATGATCCCACCTCATTCAAAACCGAGCTCTATTCGTTAATAAAATCACAACGAATAGTAAAACGATATGAGGTAGATGAAATAATAAGAAGTTACGGACATGACGTAGGTGTTAAGATTGCCACCTTATCATTGTGAATTTAATGCAATTGAACTAATATGGGCAAATGCTAAAGGATACTATGACAAGCACGTGGGAAGAGATGGCTACAATGATGAAAATGTAATTAGTATGTGGAACGAAGCTTTACAACAATGTAATCCACATATTTGGGCTAATTGTGTACGCCATACAGAGGAGATTATAAAACAGTGGTATAAACGTGAGGAAGCGCTAGATTTTGCAGTAGACGAAATGATTATTAACGTTACAAGTGATTGTGGTAGTTCAGATACAGATTAATCGTATATTATCTTTTCTTTAATCAATGCGTTATTACAACATAATTATGTATTTCACAAATATATACCAATTGATTGCATTAAAATTTATTTAATCATTTGGAAGGCCACATCATTGCGAGCTATTACATTTACAGTTGTCGAAGATCTTCGAAGCTCGTAATTACATAACCTACAAATGTTATAATGATTACTAATCACATATAAATGTTTGACATATACGTTTGTAAAAATCAGCATTTTACATTAATCTCATTTTCAATTTTCATCCAGCTGTGGGTCAAGGTGGTATTTTTGAAACCATATTTCATATTATCACCTGCGGTTGTAATTAAGATTAAATACCATGGACTTTAATTTTTACGTTACGATCAATCTTTCTAATCGGTCCTAACAAAATTAGAATTCAATAACTTCAAAATATTAAATTTTTTTAGTTTTCCTACGAAGTGTTGTTTTGGCATTGAGGTTTGGAAACGTTACTACATTACCGCCATCTAAGAGAAGATTTATTAAGTTTGATTTTTAATCATTTATTATTATGGATATAAGTTAACTCATATTTTTCATACAAAATCATTCGTTACTAGATTATGACGTAGGTCAATTCTTTGGTGGCCAACATTGTACTTCAATAAACACGATTTTAAAATTTTCGCATGTTCATCACAATGTTTTCAGTCATAAATAAGTATTGATATTCAATATAATTTTGCTTTTTATTTTAGTTTTAAGCAAGTGTAAGTTTATTTAAATGTTTTGAGTGAAAATCTTCTATAAACACAAATTGACTTTTGTGTCGCCGTTGGCACTATCTATCTTCACATTATTTCTCTAACACCTGTCACACTTGAATTCAGTTTATAGAGTTAAAATCCAACGCATATTAATTGAAAACTACAGGGTAATTTTTTTTCACTAAAAAGTGCAATAATACACAGTTTATATAAAACCGCATTGTCTGATACTGATAGCGACATAAATAAGGAGTTCCCAAAAAAGTAGTGAACTGTAAATAAATGACAACATAAAAATAAAAGTGGCTGGAGAAAAATTTTATGTATTACACTGGAAACATGTAGAAATGTGCGAAATGGAATGATGCGAAGGCTTTATTTATGTCAGGAGGTGCAAGGTGATCATATTGAGCAAATATTTAGAATGTCAAAACAGTTATAAATTAAGTTAGTAATCAAACTATTTTTAATTAAAACAAATAGTTTTTAATATTCAAATGGCAATGTATTCCCAAAATTTCATTTTGATATCTCCAATGGTTTAAGAAATAAGGGGGACTTACTTCATATCCTCTCGGTATCTTCAAAATTTCACTTCATAGGAGGTACGCATGAATTAACTTTTAGTTTTAAATTAATACATGGGAACGTAAACCTCGCGGTAGTGTTAAATGAATTTCATTACGCTTTCTATATTATGTTCCACTTTCTTGGTGACTCAAGTAATGGCAGTAGTAATAGTAAATCTGCAAATTCGTATAAGGAATAATTAAGCATGAACGTAAACTCACATTGAACTCAAAAAATACCATCAAGCTGTAATTCCTATTTAAATTAGTTTGTTTCCATAGTAACGAAAGTAAAGGTTCGCTTTTATGATTCTCAATCGTTATTTTTTTATGGGCACATTTAAATGATTCTCACAGTATAATATTTTTTCTTCAGACGTTAATAAAAGATGAAATTTTAAACTTCACCTGACAACGTTAAAGTTTGACATTTTCACCGGCTGCAAAGTCTTTGCATCCCTCGCAGCGGATGCAAAAGTAATGTAGTTAATAACTCAAACACCCAGTTTGGAAAACAACGAAAACAAATTTATTGTTTAGAGTTATAAAGATTAAAAGTACAATAATTAAAACTAACATTTTCTCCAAAATAAAATCCGCCAGAGCTAACAGTGTAGGTGTCGCTGTGTTCTAAGGAAATGGTCTTTAATTCTTCCTCTTCTACATGAACTTGTATGTGGCGCTTGCGCTATGCAAAAATTTCAAGGCTTTTTTGTTGCTGAGAGTCTTCAATAGAACACGCTTCACATTAAATCTGCGTGTCCACCAACAGTGTAGCTGAGGTTCTTCTTAGACAATGTCCTGTGTATTCTGTATAGTTCGCTAATTTTAAGAAAAAGCTACCTCTAGGAACACTACTTATTTTATGGATTCCCATCACCGTTCTTGAGCATTTTCCATATCCATATTTCAAAAAAAAAAAAAAATCGGCGATCATTCAGATCTCGTGGGCGCAAAGCAACATATTTGTTATATAAATTTAGGAAAGATTCCCCTACAACTGTAAATGATTTAATTTTGTTTGTTTTGCTATCTGGAATTTTAATATGTAGCACAGTTTTCAGGTTCTCAATGTCGTCTACCTTGAACCTTCATCTTCACCAATTCATCGCAACGACATGTCCCTGAGATACCAATAATCAAAACTACCTAAAAAATACAAAATATAAAGACTGGTTTTCATTCTATTTCTAAAACTTACCTTCATTGCCAAGTATTTTTCGTCCCACGCTTCCGATAAAAAATTTATTAAATTGGTCTTTTGTAAATACTTTCACCTGCTTTGGGGTGTATTCTTCATTCTGCTTCTTTAGATATGCACGAAGTTTCAAGTATTTGCTTATATCTACGCCATGTCTAATGCTCAATAATGATTTTATCATCGAATATTGGGACCACATTGTCGAGCTTTTCATTTTCATTTTTGTTGCTAATTCGGCAACATTACGGTTTCAGAGTAGCTTTTAATATTTTTTTCATCGCACCATTTTATAAATTTCAGAAAAGCGCGTTCATAGATTTTGCTGGATCTTGGAGGTAATAGATCATTTATTGCTGTATTAGCCGCTTCAGTAATTTCTGACGGCGTGTAGTTCTCCAAATTCATCATACTCCTAACAATGTAATATTTTAATTTACACAAATAGGAACAAAAAGTTTAATAAAATACTTACAATAACACGGAGAATCTTCACAATTTTCAACTTGTTTAACGCATTGTTTTCAACGAAACCTAGCAACGTCTACTGCTGCTTACAAGAACACTCTAAGTAAACATAACTCATTTTCAAAACCTAATTATTTTTTTGCACGATTGAACTTTTTCGTTTATTTACCATATCTGTTTAAGACAGTAGGATATGTTTACTGGTTTACGAACTCGTCGTAAGTATTTACTTACATGACTTTTACTTATCAACGCACAATTATATATAGTACTATATTCACAACAATAAGAAAAAAATTTGACATTTCTATTTAAAACGTCACTTTTGACTTTTCGTTTATTTAGTAGATATTAAATAATTTCAATTGTGGTAAATTTAATACAATCGTGAAAAATAGTATGAGCATCACGAACATTAATTGTACTGATCTTCGAAATTGCTCGACCGGTAAACGTTTATGTTCTTGATACTCAATATACTATTTTATTTCACATTTAAGTGTAAAAAACGTCTGAAGTAAAAATAGTATATTTTATGGGGAGCAAAGTGACTTTTTGTGGTTCATCTGTATTTGCCGGACTCTTTTTTCTAAATTATATACAATTTGTACACTGAATTATCGGTAATTTGGTAACATGTTTACATAATTTATATAAAATTTACAAAATTTTAGATATGCTACGTAATAGGCACCTTAAAATTCAAGCGCAGCTTGTAGTTATGAACGTGTTTAAAGATTTTGAAGGGGAACGTGACGATCAAGGGGCACTCGTTCCATTTGCATCTGCTATGCAGGTATGTAGTACATTATTGTGTAAAGTATGATACTTGGAAGGACTACTTTTAGCACACGTCTGAAGCATGTGGGGTAAGTATAAATACAGTTAGTGCTATAAAAAAAAGGGATAAACCTCCACAGTCACCAGCTAAGCGGAGAAAACATACAAAATCTAAGTCCACCGAAGTTGATGACTATGTGAAGGATGTTGTAAAGAGAAAAATTTATGAAATGCATTGTAAATACAAACATGCAAGACATGTCTAGTACTATACCTGTTTTTGTAGTATATATATATATATATATATATATATATATATATATATATATATATGTGTTACGCTGGCATCATTACAAAAGAAATTAAGCAACAGTCAAGTTTTCGATTTCAGTAGATCAAGTCTAAGACGTCTCCTACATTCCATTGGCTTTTCATCTAAAGTAGATAATGGTAGGAGAGGTTTACTGGAACAATCACATATTGCTGCCAATCGTGTACGATTTTTAAGAGAATATTACAAAAATAAAGAAGAAAAATTATACAATCCTATATTCTTAGATGATACTTGTTCATTAAGGTAATGAAGATGGATTTATTTCCGATGCTTCACTTTTGTTTTGTACAAAGTTACAAAGTGCAGACTATCATGGAGATATGAGTGCGGAGTTGTTTACAAAATGGTTTGAAAATAATTTAATTGTAAACTTAAAAGAACCTTCTTTAATTGTAATGGACAGTGCTAATTGTCACTCCAAGCTTCTAGAAAAAATTTCAAATAATTCATCTAAGAAGGACGAAATATGTAATTTTCTATTAAAGCATAATATAGCTTATGAATATAGCAAGTTTAAAAAAGAATTACTGCAATTAGTTGCTGATAATGCGATACCAAAGGTGTACGAAATAGATGAAGTAGCATACAAGTGTGGGCACATAGTATTACGGGTACCACAGTGCCACTGTCAATTTAATCCAATTGAACTGGTGTGGGCCAACTGAAAAGAACACTACAACAAAAATATATGAAGACATAATTCCAAATTTAACGATGGTCATGCCAAAGAAATATGGATGGAATCCATGCGACTAATTGATGGGACATATTGGCAGAAATGCATTAAACATGCCGAAGTGTCTATGTTGGAGTGGTGGGAAATTGAAAAACATTTTTAGGTTGTACAACCATAAATTATATCTGTTACCGATTCCACTTCTGAGAGTGACGCTAATAGTGAATAATTTTTTTTAATTTAAATGTTTTAATTTCAAGGTAATATAAATATTCTAATTTTTACATAACATATTGATAACTCTCTCTGACAATAGGTGGACTGAATACATGTACTGATTTATGTAAATTGATTTTCATTTAACTTGGAGCAATATGAAATTTATTTAAATTAAGTGCTAAATTAAAATATTAAACATCTATAATTTCGTTGAACTTCGAACTACATTACACTGTACACACTTTTTTCTACGAGAATGAAATAATCACAAATGTATCGATATTTATGTTATAGTATCTACAGGAACAAAAAAAGTATTTGTTTACTTACAAATACATAGGTTATGTATTATGATGGTATGTAATTATAATCAAACCATGTCCTAAATTATAACAATTCACTGTCCAGCAAAATATTGTTGTACTCTATGATGAAAATAAGTGGATATTGGTTTGACCAGTTTGTAAAAAGTATTTTTTTTAACCAAGTGAGGATAGACTTAAAAAATAAGATTGAGATGTCAAGTAAATTTTTTGATATATTTAATTTAAATCTGTTGCTTGTTAATTTAAAAAATAAATACAGTCCACTATTAACAGTGTAATAATTATTGATTATTGATAGATTTGTTTTCATCACGACTGCAATCACCATTTATGGTCCAATCAGAATAGAAGATTTGATAATTGTTCCTGCTGCTGCACTAAATCTGACAGACTGAATTTTTATAAAGGATTTGTTCGAATTCAAGATAACTTACATTAATAATACCCATACTATACCGTTGTCAAATCCTCAGAAATTTATCTGTAAGTTTGTTCCAATAGTTGTGCCAACTCAGAAATTCTGTCTGTAAGTTTGTTCCAATAGTTTTTATTTGACATAATAAGGTTTTAAATAATAAAAGTTTAATTAGATTTTAAGAACAAATACTTTTTAGCGGGTATAGGTAAAATTAATTCAAATGCCAATTATTACAATTGCAAGTGAGATTAGAAAAAAATCTTCACAGTATTCTATTCAAGAAATTGAAGTTTTAAAAGACAAATTAGACCCTGAAGATCGCTATGTTTGAAAATACTTACTGCGAGTTGGTAGTGAGTTAGAATTTGTAATGCTTTTTTAGATTGCCAAAAGGTTGAAACGTCTCATAGTAGAATCGATGCATGTTAGATATCAACATCTTTCGACAGTATAATATCAAAATCAAACTTGGGACAAAATGTAATTACTATAAAAATACCAACCTTTTCAGGTGATTATACTAATTGGTTAGATTATAATAGAATCTTTTATTTTGCTTTTAATAACAATAAAAATGTGTGATGTTCAAAAATTAATACATTTAAGATCATCTTTAGTCGAGCCGTTAGAGCTATAAAATCGCTATAATTATCTGCTAATAATTATAAAAAGGCGTGGGATCTAATTGTTGATTGATTTGAAAATTAAAAAAATATTCATAATCATATTCGAGCAATTTTTGAGTATCCGTCAATTAATGTCGAATCGCACAAAACTTTAAGACATTATGATAACCCCAATAAACATAAACAATCACTAAAATCTATGGGCGAAAATACTGATGAATGGGATCGACTTTTAATTTATGTCGTTTCCAATAAATTTGATAGTATAACTAAGAGAGATTGGGAATCATATCAGTATGCAAGTGATTTACCTACGTGGGATGATATAAATTTTTAAAAAATCGTTGCGAAATTTTAGAAAAACTAGAGTTTACTAAAAACGATGATAAACCATGGTTTCAGAATTCTAAAATCTAATTTTAGCAATAATTACTTCGCCACTGTAAATCGCAAAATAACGACTTCGGTTGTAAAAATTGCGGTAAAAATCACATGCTTACTGAGTGCTCCTCTTTTTGAAGACTTTCTATACCGAATAGAATATCTTTAATTAAAAGATTAAAATTGTATTATCATCCTCTCTGGAAATGTCGATTCCAAAGATGCATTAAATGTAAAAAGTCCCATAATATTTTATTACATCTTGAGAAAACGCAAGATTCACAAAATTCCACAAACAAGATAAATACAGAGGTCTCATAGGCTTGTGCGAACAACCGTTTTGCTTCCGTTCAGAAATTGTATGACAATCACAATGACATTACGTCTAATGTAAGTCAACAAATGCCTACGGAAGAAGCTAGCGAATTTTTTACGTCTCTTTCGCATAAATAAGTGTCGATCTCTGCAAGCCAAAGTAGCACCAGGAGTTGGAGCATCGGTGAGTGGATTTTCGTGCTCTCTGAATAATACGAACTGTGCTGTTACCAGTTCAACCAATGTTTCTCAGGTTTTATTATCTACTTGTTTGATAAAGATTTTTAATGGTGTTAAAATTATTATTAATTTTATTAAATACATAAATAAAAAGTTTACCTCGAGTAGAATTTGAACCTACGACCTGCACTTTGCTAGAGTACCGCGCTAACCAACCGCGCCATCAAGGTTCAAGCCCCAATCGATGTAAATTTTGTCTTTATGTATGTAGAACTTATAATTTTAATGGTGTTGATTTTATTTTTTGTAGAGCGTTTCTTGATTGCGGTTCTCAATCGAATTTTATAAGCCAGTCTCTTTGTAAGAAGCTTAAATTAATACCCAGTGAAGTTAATCATGCCGTTAAAGGCATCGGTTTAACCTTGTCTAATATTAAGAATCAAGTCAGCGACTCTATTGGGTCTTGTTATAATGAATGTATTACAAACATTAACTGTTTAGTTTTACTTAAAATAACCGATAAGCTACCGCTTATACCTTTGATAAGAGTATTTTAAATATTTCTGGATTTGAATTGGCAGATCCTTATTAATTATAATATATATTAATACAGGAGAATATTGATATGTTATTGGGTTCTAGTGTATTTTGGAATATTAAAGGAACCCAACAAAAAGCAGTTGGAAAAAATTTACCTATCATGCAAAGTAGTTAGTTCGGTTGGATTATTGCCGGAAACTTATATTTGAATTCGCAATCTGACAGCAATTATTCGGTATCTCATTTAAGCATGAATCAAAAAGTTCTGTAGAAAAATAAATTGTTAAATTTTGGAAAAATCGAA
The DNA here is from genome assembly GCA_036346205.1 of Vesta saturnalis. Classification (NCBI taxonomy): domain Eukaryota; kingdom Metazoa; phylum Arthropoda; class Insecta; order Coleoptera; family Lampyridae; genus Vesta; species Vesta saturnalis. The sequence goes on along the minus strand of JARFJB010001184.1, from coordinate 18,346 downwards.
GGAGTGGAAAATAAAGTATTGCTGTCAAAAAATGAAAAATACTGCCAGAACATTTCTTACAAAATACTAAAAGAGATGATGCAGGTAAATTTATTGTTAAGATGTCATTAAAAGAAATTGTAAATCAATTGGGAATTACCAGATGTATAGTCTTAAAACGATTTAAGTATATAGAAAAAAGATTAGAAAAGGATAAATATCTGAAAAAGGAATACTCTGAAATTATAAAAGAATGTGAAACTTTAGGTCATATGAAAGAAATAGATTTAAATAAGTGTTGTAATGAGGGTTATTTTTTACCGCATCATGTAGTGGTTAAATCTTCATCTTTGACAACTAAGTGTCGCGTAGTATTTGACGCATCCACTAAGTCTACTTCGGGTTTATCGTTAAACGATACCCAATATTGTGGCCCGATAATGCAACAAGATGTTTTTTCTATATTGCTTCGGTTTCGTAAATATAAATATGTAGCTACAGCTACCTTAGGATATTTTGGCGCAAGGGGCCTGTTGATCAAATTAAATGTTATGAATTACAAACAGTAACTTTTGGGACTGCGGTTTATAGAACTTGCAAATCACAATAAGGAAAAATTTCCTTTAGCAATTAAAATAATTTGCAATGATTGTTATGTGGACGACCTTTTAACAGGTTCGGACAGCTCAGATGAACTCTTTAAATTCAAAAGGAAATTTCAAATCTTTTACTTACAGCAGATTTCGAGCTGAGGAAATGGCTTAGTAATAAACAAGATATTTTAAATAAATTTGAAGTAAATAAAGGACAGGATTATAATATTTTACATAGTGGTGAAAATGAGCAAAATAAAACTCTTGGTGTTTATTGGAATTCTTTTAAGGATTTATTCAATATGTCATAAATAATGTGACAGAAAAGGAAATGTTGACTAAGAGAGTTATTTTGTCCAATACTTGTCAGATATAGGTTTACTTGGGCCTATTATTATTGTTGCCAAGTGCCATTATTCAAGACCTCTTGAGATTGAAATCTAATTGGGATGAACCTGTACCTACTGAATTGTGTTATAAATGGGCTCATTTTTAAGACAGTTACCTATTATAACTGAATTTATCATTTCTAGGCATGTCTGCATTTCGAGATATATGACTGTTGAATTACATAGTTTTGCAGATAGTAGTGAAAGAGCTTTTGGGGCATGTTTATATATTAGGTCTATTATTTCATCTGGAGAAATTTCTTGCAAATTATTTTGTGCCAAGTCGTGAGTTGCCCCTGTCAAGAAAAAACTAACATTACCTAAATTAGAGCTATGTGCTACTACTTTGGCAGTTAACCTTGCAGATAAAGCTTGTAAAGCCCTTGAAATTAACTTTAGTAAGAACATTTTTTGGATCGATTCAACCATAGAATTGTGTTGGATCAAGGGCGAACCCTCCGGATGGAAGACCTTTGTGGCAAACCGGGAGAGCGAGATTCAGACTATCTAATTACAAGAATTGGTACCATGTAGAATCGAGTCAAAATCCCGCTGACTTATTGTCTAGAGGTACCACGCCAGAATTATTAAAAAATAAAAACTTGTGGTGGTATGGTCCAGATTTTTTATTGTTTCCTTTTGAAACCTGGAGACCTCAAAATAATATAATTTCGGTGGGTTTAGACATTCCAGAGCAAAAATCGGTTACCGCTCTAACGGTTAAACATTTAGAATCAATAGGTAACAAATTACTGAATACATATTCTAGTATTTCTAAAATTCAAAGGATATTAGCATATGTTTCTAGATTCATAAAAAAACGAGAAAAAACATTTCCAAGGTAAAAGATTCACCACTTAACAAACATTATAAAAAACAGATCGATCCTTTGAATTCTACAGAGTTAGAAAACATTTTAAATTTTATTATTGGTAAAGTACAGGTTGTCTCATTTTCGTATGTTTTACGGGGTATCTCGTTTATTTTTTAGGTTAGAACCTTGCGGTTTTCGCGACACCGTGCTATTTTTTTATGAAACCAAAGGTGCACTAATCAAATTTGCCATACCCATCTTAGTTTGGGTGCTACAGGGTGATTTTGAAAAAATTGCATTTTCAGGCATCCCCTGTAACTCTGTTATTGTCAGACATATTAAAAAAGTAAAAACTGATGTTTGTAGATTTTTACGTAGAATCCAGTGGCGTACTCAGATTTTCTTTAGAGGTCACAGTTTTTGAGATATTGACATAATCTACTTTTTTTTTATGGGACACCCCATATATTTTTTTAAAATATTTTTCCCCTTGCCAAGAGCTTTTCAAAAATATAGCATAGTCTATATTTATTTTTATAAATAACGTGACAAAATGATTTTTTTCTATAATTTAGTTTAATTACTTAGGTATTTGATTTTTGAAGTTTCTGCTTCTCTCAAATTATTCCTGGTTACATTTTCCCAAATTTAGTGCTAATATTTATTGTTATTCGTTGTTTTTGTTTATTGTTATCGTTCTTGTTCTTGTTGTTTAATTATTTTTTAATATGGCTCGAAACCAAAAATTTGAAAACTTTGAGAAATATGATATACATACCTGCTTCATATTATCTAATGAAAACGCAGACCAGGCCTTAGAACTCTATCTGAACAGGTCAGTTAATCTTTAGCTTAGAATTTGTATTTATTTTATATACCTATTTTGTCATATAGATATCGAAAGAAGACAACCGACAGAAGAATATTTCAAAATTAAAATTTAATCTTTGTCAACATGGATTTTTAACAAACCTCGACCCGAGTTTACAACAAAGAGAACGAGGAATCAGAGATCAACGTTTTAGCAGTTGTTCAAGCCACTCCTGAAACCTCGTGCAGGAAAATAGATGAAGAGACCGGTGTCTAAAACAAAGTGCAAAGGATTAAAAAACATATTCAAACCTACAAGTATAAACTTGTTCATCATTTGCTCCCTGGTGATGCTGAACGTAGATTGGAGTTCTGAAATTGGTTTATAAATATGAAAACTCAGGACAATAATTTTGAAAAAAAATAATTTGGTCAGACGAAGCATTTCACAAGTTCGGGAATTCTTAATAGACACAACTCGCGGTTTTGAGTGAAGAAACACCACGTGATTTTTCCTAGACAGCGTCAAGGCAGGTTTGGATTTAATGTCTCCTGCTTTATTTTTAACCGAAAAATAGTTTACAAGATTTATGAAGAAAACCTAAAATCTAATGGGTACTTACAAATTCTACAAGAAAAAACTATGAACATTTTAGAAGATATTCCACTGGCTGAACCGAACGATATATTCTTCCAGCAGGATGGGACTCCAGCCCACAATGCTAGAATAATACAAAACTGGCTAAATGAACGTTTTCCCAGGAAATGGATTGGAACAAATGGACCTGTTCGATGGCTACCACGATCACCTGATCTCTCGGTTTTGGATTTTTTTTTTGTGGGGGTATTTAAAGAATAAAATTTATTCAAGGCAATATGCCAACATGCAACAATTAAAAATTGCAACGAAAAATGTTTTTCAGAATTACGAAGACAATCATTTATTTTGGAAAATACTATTAAAAGAATTTATAAACTTTGTGAAACTTGTAGGAGACATAATGGTCTGCAATTTGAACAATATTTGTGATTAATTAATTATTTTGTTTTTTATCAATGTAAATTATAGAAAAAAATAATTTTGTCACGTTATTTATAAAAATAAATATACACTATGCTATATTTTTGAAAAGCTCTTGGCAAGGGGAAAAAGATTTAAAAAATATATAGGGTGTCCCATAAAAAGTAGGTTATGTCAATATCTCAAAAACTGTGACCTCTAAAGAAAATCTGAGTACGCACTGGATTCTACGTAAAAATCTACAAATATCAGTTTTACTTTTTAATATGTCTGACAATAGAGTTACAGGGTATGACTGAAAATGCAATTTTCCAAAATCATCCTGTAGCACAAAAACTAAGATGGCTATGGCGAATTTGATTAGTGCATCTTTGGTTTCATTAAAAAGTAGCACGGTGTCGCGAAAACCGCAAGGTTCTAACCTAAAAAATAAGCGCGATACCCCGTAAAACATATGAAAATGGGACAACCTGTACAAGAAGAATGCTTTTTCGCTGAAATTAAATGTTTAAAAAATAAGTTGCCTTTGAATAATAAAAGTAAAATTGAATCACTCAATCCTTTTATAAAAGATAATCTTATCAGAGCAGGAGGAAGGCTAAAACATTCTTCTTATAATTTTGACAAAAAACCATCCCAAATCACATATTTTAACTGATTTAATTTTAAGACATGAACATTATCGTTTATTGCATGCTAGTAGTCAGTTGCTTTTGTGTACTATACGAGAAAGAACCCGTTCTTTATAAAGGACCGTAAATCAAGAGGCAGTAAGATAACCAAAGCATATATTTGTTTATTTGTATCCATGTGTACCAAGGCATTGCATTCAGAATTAGTATCTAGCCTCAGCACAGGGGCGTTTTTAACAACCTTTAAAAGGTTTGTAAGCAGAAGAGGTAAGCCTGCAAACGTTTATAGTGATAACGGTTCAAATTTTTTGGGAACAAGTAATGAATTATGTAAATTATACGAATTTTTGAAGACCAACTCACAGTATATATTTGAAAGTTTAGCTAACGATAAGGTGGTTTGGCATTTTATTCCGGCACGTTCTTCTAGTTTTGGGGGTATATGGGAAACCGGTATTAAAAGTGTTAAATACCATTTAAAACGGGTTCTATCGGACACCGCTTATACTTACGAAAATTTAAGTACTATATTATGTCAAGTAGAGGCTATATTGAACAACCCTGCCGCCTCTATCCAGTGATCCTGAGGACCTTACAGCGTTAACTCCAGGGCATTTTTTAATTGAACGGAGTTTAACGGCCTTGCCAGACTACGATCTTCAGGATGTTCCAAAGAATCGGCTAAATGTTTATCAAAATCTACGGTTTGTCATTCAACATTTTTGGAATAGATGGAAAAAGGAATATGTCTCTGAGCTGCAAGTCCATACAAAATGGAAGTCGGCCAAACAGGATCTAATTAAAATTGGTTCACTCGTTATGGTCAAGTTCGAGAATGCTGCTACAATGAACTGGAAATTGGGCAGAGTTACTGATGTGTATCCGGGAAGTGACAATATTATTCGTGCTGAGGACATCAAAACTGCAAGCGGAATAATTCGCAGATCTCTAAAAAACATTTCGTTTTACCTATAGACAATAATTAATTAAATGTTGAAAAAACTTACGTTTTTCAAGGCGGGCAGTAATATGGTTTGACTAGTTTGTAAATAGTATATTGAGTATCAAGAACAGTAAGGGACGTTAACCGGTCGACAGCCATATTTGGAGGCTGAGCGATAGCGAAGCCTCCAATTTGGCCAGAGACCGGTACAACCCTTAATGTTCGTGACGCTCATACTGTTTTTTTGCACAATTGTATTAAATTTACCACAATTGAATTTATTTAATTTCTACTAAATAAACGAAAAGTCAAAAGTCACGTTTTAAATACAAATGTCCAAATTTTTTGTTCTTATTGTTGTGAAATATAGTACCTATATATAATGTTACGTTGGTAAGTAAAAGACGTCGGTAAGTAAAATCTTAGCGACGAGTTGGGCCTCGCAACCAGTAAACATATCCTACTGTCTTGGAAACAGATATGGTAAATAAACCAAAAAGCTCAATCGTGCAAACAAGTATTTTTTTAACCAAGTGAGCATAGACTTAAAAAATAAGATTGAGATGTCTAGTAAATTTTTTGATATATTTAATTTAAAGCTGTTTAAGCTTGTTAATTTAAAAAATAAATACAGTACACTATTAAGCAGCGAGTGAAGAATTATTGGATTATTGATAGATTTGTTTTTATCACCCGACTGCAACCACCAGATATAATGGATAATTTTTCTATTTTAAAATATAAAAAGCATTCAATAATTTTCAACTTTCTTTGACATTTTATGGAAATTTATGTGGAGACATCTTCCGATAAAAATATTAACTAAAATATACTTTGCTGATTTAATGTAGACTTAAGTCACCTAAATCTTAGGTCATACCCAACTTTATTTGAATCAAATTACACTTTTTTAAATATGGACTCGACGCCAAGCACAATCAAGGTGAATGTATCTCCAGTAAAAAAACGTACACGCTTAAATTTGGGTTGTTTATCGGTGTCGGAAAAGCAGCGCATCTTAAACAATTATAAGCAAATTTTGCCTGATACTCCTCAATTGAAGATAACCACCGTTGCCAAGAAAATTGCAGATACAGCAGGTAAGAGGAAATTTAACCTAAATTATCTTTTTTAAAAAATACATTTTAGGAGTAGTAAACTCTACTGTTTACCGCACAATGAAAGAATATAGACACCGGAGATGTTACCCGTTCAACAAGTTCTGGAGGCAGTGGCGCGCCAACCGTGTCGAGCGCCGTCGTGCAGAAACAAAAAGTGCGCCTCTATACATTGTTATAAAAACATTAACAAACCTCGTTATAAAATAGTAGAATTTTTTTTGTTTTAACTTCTATCTTGCACACATTCAGTGTATAATTTTTCGATCAATCTAACATGGGATGTTAGATAATGGATAAAATTATTTTTAAAATAACATTATACAGTAATTTTAAATTTTAAAAATTTGATTCATAAATGGAAAAATTTTAAACAAAATTATTGGAACATTGAACATATTTTAACAGAACTGAACTTTACGCGTTTTGTTTTTTGAAAATTGTTGTAGTAACGTTTCAATGTCTAACTCTTGAATTAAATTAAAGTGGACTCGATTCGAATGATGGCAAGATTTTCCAATCGTTCCTGTACCATAGTAGAACGTAATGATTTTTAATTTGGAAAACGATCTTTCCGCTGTGGCTATTGAAACTGGCATTGTAAATAAAATTCGTAATACCACAAAAATGTTTTGGTAAGAATAATATAAATTATTAGTTACAATGTAATTTAGGGTAGTAATTGGCGAAAAAATCAATGAAATTACTTAAACCAGCACACACTTGCACAATATTAAAATTTTGAGTTTGTAAAATTTTGGACATTATATTGACTTTGCTTAATATATTAAACCATAAAATCATCATGCATACAAATTCAAATTTGTTTAACTTTTTAGCATGTACCATAGCTACATTCTTTACAGCATTCTCAAAATTTTGCGCAGAAGTAATTTCAAAAAGAGCATCGTATATTTCGCCTAGTTGATACCTTAAAGGTGTTATAGCATCAATTCGGCTCGACCATCTGGTATCTGACAACCGCTTTAAAGTCAAATTTGATATATGTTTTTGATATATTTAAAAGATTTGGTCATTGCTTCAAATTCTGGAAATGTTACTTACTTTTTTCGTGGTGACTTAAATGGTGCCATTCATTAAACCCATTATCATTACTTAATTTTATAGTTTTCGTAGAATTAGCAACATTAAAGATTTTACAATAAAAACAATATATAGAATTCTTTTCTTTAGAATATGACAACCATTTTGGTTTAACTTTTTCATTATTATGTAAAATTCTAGTAAAATACGTGTCAGAAAACTTACGTCCTGATTTGTCGTTAGGGCAAATTTGATTTTTAATCTGATAATGACCTAGTCCATTATCTACTAATAATTGAACATGATTGGGGAAATAAAACATTTAGCCATAACCCTGAATCCTCAGAAAGTGGCAAAAACTTATCTTCACCGTCATCAAGTTTACAATCTTTGCTAAAAGTTGATTGCAGCTGAATATTGGCACTGCCTTCAAATTCCTTCTCCAGAAATTCTTCAGCAGTAGTTGAGCATACTGTAGGAATCAAGAAATCGGACACCATTTGGCTGCTAGTTGATTCAGTTTCTAATTCCGCCATTGATGTAGACAGAAGGTATTTGTTTTCTTGAGAAGTGGTTGGTTTTTGAAAAAACGTTGGTATTTTTGCATTAATCTTTTCTAAGTTTTCTTCTCGTTTTCGTTTGTTCAATAAGTTTTCATACCCGGAAAGTTTCTTTTTTCGTTTTTCCTCTTTAGACGTCTAAATTAATTCGCTTCATATTTTACTAATTGCAAAAATAATTTAATCGTGAAAATTAAAAAAAAAGAAAACAGTTTAAATTTTTAAATATTCCTGAGGTTGCGGCAAAACCTTAAAGTAGTTGCTTTAAAACAAGATGGATAACAATTAAAAATATTTAGTGCTTAACTTCAAAAAAAAATTTATTATAAACATTACTTTTCCACCAAATTGATTACAAAACTTATTTAACTTACCTTAGATAGAAGCTTTTAAGTAATCAATTCGAACTACTAACTAACTAAGGAGTAAACGATTAAACGAACACAAAATTTACTAGGTACAGAAATAAATATCACTATTAAAATTATTTACTATTTATCAAACGGTATGATAATATAATAAATATAAAACAAATCTATCAAGTAAACTCTTTTTATGTAGGAGGTCGAAATACAAGTCATAGACTGCAAGTTACAACACGAATAATTATATACTCGTTAAAATACAAGTTGAAACGCAACACAACAAATGACTAAGCCTTTATTATGAATAAAGACTGATTTGTCTATGTTTATTATTTTTTTTTAACAAAATAAAACTCGCTGAAATTGCACGCAGAAAACTGTAATTATTGTAAAATAATAAATAATTACTACTATTTTCGTTTTCAAATGATGAGAATACAATTTTATTTTTTTGTATTGTTGAAAATTTTTAAATTGAGAGGCATCGACAGGCGCGCACATGTAGCAATGTACGAAACTAATAAATGTTTTCGACAAATAATACACAACTTCTTCACAACAATGAACTTCCAACATTGGATAAAATTTTACGAAAAGTACGGAGTTGTCCTGACTTACACAGATGTGCGTTCTTCATTTTATAAATTAATGAAACACGAATAAATTTAAGTACGCATTTATTTCTTAATCACGTATAGAACCATTAATAATTTCCCTTGGTTCTAACGATGAGTTTTAGTGAAAGTTCGGAAGGTGACAGTGATTAAATTGTAACAAAATGAATAACTTTTTGTAACATTAGAGTAAAAGCAATGATTAACAAACATATAAAAAACAGTTCATGAGAAACCTAGCATCGACTCAAAATAGATAGGATATACATACTTAGCATAGCCCAATTTCTAAAATACTTTTTCTCGAATCTTGCATAATTATTACTTGTAAAACATTGGAATGGGTTAATATATACAATTTTATAATGATTTAACCTTATATAAAAAACAGTTCAACTTGTTAACCTATGGTAAAAATGTGTGGCTTTCGATAATATATTGTTACCCTTATGAATCGTTTAAAGGTTTTTTGTGCCAATTTTATTTCGTCTACCTTATGCTTATGTTTACATTGAAGTAAACTGTACAGAAACGGATCCTAATATTCGTTAGTGATTTTAAAATAAATATGTTCTATTTATTTATAAAAGAAAAAGGCGTACGTAGATATATCTCCTACCTTAAACCTTTCTAACTTAAACCATTGACTAATACTTAGTCAATGCTTAAACATAATTAAATAAACTGCTTGCAAACATTTACGAAGCGTCTATTTTTAATCCATTTGGAATATGCGCAAAACAATGATTTCAGTGTGATTATATATTTGACAAATTAGGTAAAAGTTTTTTTTGCTTTTATAGTTGAAACGTCATTTTGTATTTTTTTTGGTATGCAAGTATAATGCTAATTTGTAATCAGCCCGTTTCCATTGCTTTAACAATTAACATACATGCTTTTGATGTTTAGTAATGGTATTCAGCTATTCTATTTATACAAATACAAGCCACTGTGAATGTCAAATATAAAGCATAAGGCTTTACGTCATTTAGACAAAAAAATATTGGTAATGATCTGCTGTTGTAAGCAAAATCTAGTTGAAGTCTAACATTATGAATCAACAGAATTCTAAATTATTGAAAAAACAAAACATTTTCACCGTGTTCCCAATGAGATACCGTCATCGCTGTAGAACATATCTATTCTACTTTTATTGCTCTACATAGTCCACCATAAATAAAAAATTCTAAATTTTTTTCAATTTTCGATAGCCATTTTGAATTTTTGGCCATGTTTCCGTGAGTGATTCAAGAAATTTTAAGTGACAACATCTCACATATTGAACTTAACCCCAATCTGCAGTCAGAATGATAAAACTCGAAAAAGTGACAAACCACATACATATCGAATTCACATAACTTAATACAGTTTGACTGATGAAAATAAACATATTAAAATTGAATAAAATAAAACGTTAGTATAAATCTGGATATATATGTATGTATGTATGTATGTATATGTATGTATGTGTATGTATGTATGTATGTATGTATGTATGTATGTATGTATGTATGTATGTATGTATGTATGTATGTATGTATGTATGTATGTATGTATATATATATATATATATATATATATATATATATATATATATATATTATATAAAATCATCGACAAACTAAAACTGGAGATTCTATGATTCAAAATAAGAGAAAAATTATCATAAACGCTTTCCGAAAATGCTTCCTAACCGAGATACAGGTTGATTAAAAAATAATTTTTTTAAGGTTCCTCAAAAACTACAAAAGATATTACACTGAGATTTGGTACACCTAAATGTCTAATTAAGTACAATTAATCAGGCGAGTTTGAGTCAACTGGCTCCATCCAGTGGCGTAGAATATGTTAAGTTAATCACTTTAAGTAAAAAAAAAACGCACGTCCCTGATTTTTTTGAAGAAATATTTTTTTATTAAATTCAACATTTAATTCTGCAAATAAAATCATACTTAATATTTTTTCGATTCGGCACCAGTTTTTGAAATATTACTACATTATTCAGTAATAACCAAATTAAATAAATCAGAGATTGCTTTGCATTTGACAGTTACGTATCTTATGTTTGCTAAAATAGTTGATTTACGCGTGTTTTGTAATTCATTGTTTGTGTCTAATTACTCTGAAAAAATGAATTCTTCCAAACGAGAACTGGTCGATATGCATTTATGTTGTGGTAATACTAATTGCAATGCTCGTGCAGCTGCTCGACTTTATGAACAAAGATTTCCAAATAGAAGACATCCACATCATTTTACGTTTAGAACCGTTCATCGTAACTTGTTAGAGTATGGAAGTTTAAAAGGAAAGAAAAATTCCGGACGAAATGCTCGTGTACCAGTTGAAATTGAGGAACAAATTTTAGATAGAGTTTATGAAAATTCATCAATAAGTACGCGTGAGTTAGGTTTAGAATTTGGTGTGTCGCCTAGCAAGTCTTGGAAAGTTTTATGAGAACAAAATTTACATCCCTTTCACCTACAAAAACTGCATGCATTATTGCCTGCTGACCATCCTCGTCGAATGAATTTTTGCGAATGGTTTTTAAATAAAAATGCCGAAGATGTACAATTTGTTAGAAACTTATTGACCACTGATGAGTGTATTTTTTCCCGAAATGGAATAATAAACTTGCATAATTCCCACAAATGGTTAGATGAAAATCAGCATCCAACTGTAGTTACAGCTCACCAACATAGATTTAGCGAAAATATTTGGATAGGTATACTAGACGATTACCTAATCGGATCTATCCGTTTTCCTCAAAGACTTACTGGCGAATTCTATTTACATTTTTTGAGAGAAGATTTGCCAGAATTGTTTGACGACGTGCCCTTAGATGTTAGAATGAACATGTATTTCATGCATGATGGTGCACCACCACATTCTACACGAAACGTCAGAGAATTTTTAAATGCATGGTTCCCTGGACGCTGGATTGGACGAGGAAGTGAAGTACCGTGGCCGGCACGATCCTCAGATTTAAACCCATTGGCTTTTTTTTTGTGTAAAATAATCGAACGCAACTTTGGAATCGCATAGAGAAGGCATCCGATGAGATTAGGGCTATGCCACAAATTTTTCAGCGTGTTAGGTTTCATTTGCTAAGAAGAATACAACCTTGCATTCAAAAGGAAGGAGGACATTTTGAACAATATGTATAAAAATAATTATTACTTTGTTTTTGATTCCTTCAATATCTCTTTAATAATGTACTTAATAGTTAACTGCGTTATTTTTTTGTAAAATAAAACAAATTTTGATTTTTATTGAATAATGTGGTCGTTTATGTTAATGCAAAATATTTCAAAAACGGGGTGCCGAATCGAAAAAATACTAAGTATAATTTTATTTGCAGAATTCAATGTTGAATCTGTCAGGTTAGGAAGCATTTTCGGAAAAGCGTTTATGATCATTTTTGTCTTATTTTGAATCATAGAATCTCCAGTTTTCGTTTGTCGGTGATTTTAAAATACACCCTGTATATATATATATATATATATATATATATATACATACATACAGTGTGATCCAAAGTAGCGGGACCATTCAATAACTTCTTTATTTTACGATACATAAAAAAAAAGTTAAATTATTTTTTGTTTACGGCATTGTGCTACATTTAATAGGGCTATCAAATATTTTTTTTCATTTCCGGTTAAACCGGAAACGAACACAACTATTGTTTTTTAAATGACACCCTGTATATTTTTTAGACTATCTGTTCCTCATCATTTTTTCGTTCTGTAAATATAAAATTTTATGAGTATTATATCAGAAAATTTTTTTGTAAATCGCAAAAAACTGTTTAAAGGCGTACAAGACCACTATTTAAAAAACAAAATAGCTATTGCCATGGAAAACGGAAACAACTGCTTTTTTTATTAGTATTTATTAGAATAGTAAGAAATCTGGAAACGGATACATAAACAAAATACAAAATTCAACAAGTAATAAGCACGTATTTTTTAACTACAAAGATGGTATGCAGGAAAATTATTTTATAAATTGTTCAAATTACCACCATTTTGTGCAAATATGCCTCTAGCCGCTTTAGAAGTTCATGATGTGTTGTTCTATGTATCACATCGGTGTTAACTGCATACAAGCCAACATTTGTTTTTTAAATCTCTACATTTTGTGCGGATCTGCATAGACTAGTGTCTTAAGATAGCCCCATAAGAAATAGTCCAGAGGTGTAATATCAGGCGATCTTGGCGGCATTTCCACTGGTCCATGGGTGGCAATTAAACGCCCATTAAAGGTTTCGTTTAGATATTCACTAACAATTGGAAGTACATACTTCGTCGCAATGCTAGTGGAAAATCTTCTAACATGGTCAAAAGCTCAGTATTTAAAAATGAAGAAATCTTCTTGCAGTGAAGTTGCGTCATAAAAAGATCCCAATAATCTGTCTCCTATTAAACCGCACCAAACGTTAGTACCCCAAACGGTTTAATGGTTTGTATTTAATGTCAATGTGGTTTTCGTCCGACCACAAACGATTATTTTGTTTGTTGATAACACCATTATTGGTGAATTATGCTTCGTCGGTCACAAAATTTGTCTAAAATGCCTCGGTCATCTTCCAGTTGTTCCACTAACCACGCAATAAATGTTAATCGGCGTTCGGATGTGCTGGACGTAGGTTCCTAAATTTGGTTTATAGGGTACAGTTTGTGTTTTTTAATGTCCTCTGAACATATCCAAATGATGTTCTACTTCCTGAGCTACATGCCAATAAACGAACGTGGATGAGTCGAACATACGCTAAACTCTGCAATTCTCGTTCTTCGTTTATCGGGTTATTTCTCGGGGTTCTATTTTGGATTTTTACTCAGGAAATGCTCCATGTTGCTTAATGAATTTTCAATTTTGTAATAAGTACTGGATGATACCTGTCAGAAATCTTTCTGCAAAAGTGCACTGATCTTTGTGCGTTGCGATTACATGCCAAAAATTAACATTAAATCGACCTTTTCACTATTATTCATTATAGTTGCTAATAATTGCATACAATAACGTTGTAACTATAAATGCCGTCACAGCTTAAGTAATTACATAAAACTAATTTTGAAAGATATGACAATCTGAAACAATCACAAAGCAGTTGTTTCGTTTTCCATGGCAATAACTATTTTGTTTTTAAATAGTGATCTTGTACTCCTTCAAACAGTTTTCATGATTTAAACAAAATTTTCTGATATAATACCCATAAAATTTTATATTTACAGAAAGAAAAATAATGGCGAATCAGATAGTCTAAAAAATAGAGGTGTCATTTAAAAACTCAATAGTGCTGATCGTTTCGGTTTAACCGCAAATGAAATTAAATGACTTTGATCAGCCCTATTATATATGTATGAATGCCTAAACATCATAAATAAGTTTAACTTAAATGTACATTTATATATTCTAAAATAAAGATTTAGTTACATTGAATCAAGGTCTTACTTTATCAATATATATATATATATATATATATATATACTATTATATATATATATATAATATAATATATATATATATGTCCAACGATTTCATGTCACGAAAAATAATAAGAAATCGTCATAATGCAATATACAGGTGCATTAAAAGGCACAATTGAATGTTATTATCCGTTATAAACTTATATACTTAAATAAATTATATTGTATAAAGAAACATATTTTTAGCTGAAAAGAACATATTTAACTTTTGTTATTAATATAGTATTTTAATAAATTACTAATTCTAAATATTTAGACCTTATATATATATATATATATTATATAAATTCATAAATTATGAATTAACGTAAAATATGTACATGTCTTTGACTAACTAAACAAGTATTCGAAATTTTTGTTAAATTAGTTGTGAGAATACAAATTTTATCAACTATTTTATGAAATAAAATTACTTTATTTCACTTCGGTAATCAATTTTAGAACGTTCATTTTTAATATCAGCTCAATGCATTATTATCGTAAACTGTTATTTATCAAAATTTAGTCGAATTTTGTTAAATAATTAATTTGTCTAAAAGTCAAGTCTAAAACTTTGTAGACTTTGATTTTGTATCTTGAATAAGGACTTTATAAATTGAATTACGAAAATGCACTAAGTAATGTTACCGGCTGAAAATTTGTAATGTTCCTTAATTTGTCTCTTTGATCATTTAATATGGTTTTTTTAAAAGTTGATAAAATATAAAATTCCGAATGTAATTTTAAGTTGCGTTGTATATATTTAAAAAACTTTGTCTTAAATTTTTAAATGAGTTTAAATTGCATAAAATTAACCTAATTTCAGAAAACATGTATTATATTTTTATATAATATTTATAATAAATATATATTATATATATATATATATATATATATATAACATGACATAAAAAAAGTGCATGCATAGTGCCACGATAGGGACACTAAAATAAGAAAAAAGTTCCTATGAACTTAGGTCCGCAACGCATTCGTTGAAGTTTAATTATTTTTTGTTTTTTTAAATATCTTTTTACAATGATGTAATTAGCGGACGAAATTTTATATACAGGGGCTTTTTATCGCGCAAAATTCAAAAATGACCTTAGTTCTTTTATTACTGGTAGAGGGCGCCACATACAGGTTTCCATCTTGTTTAAATCAGTCCTAACTTTTTTGCCTTACACTGTATGTCATTTTCGACTGGAAAAATTTGTTTTCCCATCTTTTCTGCTTCAGAAAGGTATACCTTATTGAAGTCGCTAGGACCAATGGTTTACGAGAAAAATGTATCCGATGCATGCAAATCATCCAAAAGCGCCACAGTAACATATTTGCAAAAACAATGACAATAACACTTCAAGAATTAAATTTTAATAGCAACAATGAAGGGCAGTGATTAAAAAAAAAACATTAAATTTTTAGAAGATGTTCAAATTGTTGTCCTTGTACTTGAATACATTTTTCAATTCTTCTTCCTAATGATCGACGGCATCTTTGAAATATTCCTGGGTTATTACGGAATCTATCTGCGGATTCCATAATTCTTATCCATAGTTGCTCTTCATTATGTATTTCTACAGAATAAACATCATTTTTCATGAATCCCCAAAATGAAAAATCAAGGGGATTAAGGTCGGGACTACGAGCTGGCCAGGGTACAGGTCCCCCACGGCCAATCCACGTATTTCCAAATCTCCTGTCCAAAAATTGCCTTGCCAATCGAGAAAAGTAAGCTGGCGCGCCATCATGCATGTAACGCATTCTACCAATAATAGCCAATAGAACATCCTCTAATAACGTATTTAGTTCATTCTCCAAGAAATTTCGATATAGTTCACCTGTCAATCGACTGGGCAATTGAAATGGGCCAATTAAGTAATTGTCAATTATACCTGCCCACACATTAATAGAAAACCCATATTGGTGACTTCTAATTACGGTTTGATGAGGATTTTCATCACTCCAATGGTGCATATTATGTAGGTTCAGAACACCATCACGGCTAAAACGAGCTTCATCAGTAAACAAAATTGAAGAAAAAATATCGTGTCTTTGATTTTGCAATCATTCGCAAAATTGTACACGAGGAAGATAGTCATGTTCTAATAGTGAATGAACCTTTTGGAAATGATACGGGAGAAGAACTTGTTCATTGAAAATTTGTCTAACTGATTCACGGTTAACATTTCGTACCGCTGAACTTGTTTTCCTGCTACTTGTTCTCGGATTATTTTACATTCCTAAAACAGTTTCTTCTTGCAGTGGACGAGTTCTGAAATTCCACTATTAACTTTTGGTTTTAAAAAGCCATCTTCACCAAACGCTATGCACGTCAATAAATGTCTTATTATGAGGAATATGCTTAATGGATATCTTTCTCAGATACGTTGAGCTTCGGAAGAATTTGATCTAGCTTGCCGTAACACATAATTATGTCCCTGTATTCTTCAAAAGTGTAGTGAACCATTTTTGAAAGTAATTTTGAAAAATCAATAAGAGAACCAATGAAAAACTTAATCAAGAACACGAAATACCTCTAACAAGACAATAATATTTTGTTTTTTCGTAAATTTCCATCGCCTGTTATTTTCATCACTCCAATAGTACATATATTTTGTGTTCCTAAAATGGTTCAATATACTTTTTAAGAATACAGGGACATGATTATGTGTTACGGAGAAGCTCGGTCCAATTTCTCCAAAGCTCAACGTACCTATCGAGAATGATATCATTTAGGACAGGTTCCTAATGTTCGAACATTTATTGACGTGCATAGGCGTTTGGATGAAGATGGGTGGTGAAGATGTCTGTTTAAAAAAAAAAGTTAATAGTGGGAGTTTCCAAAACTCGTCGCACTGTTGAAAAGGAATAACCTGAACACATTATTAGATGATGTTTCATTGGACATTGTTGCAAGAGTGGACTTTATGCTCGATGGCAAGCTAGCTTTTCTTGAGTGGTAAGGAAATTTTTTGAAAGGAGGTTTGAAAATAGGTGGATTTGTCGTGGGGGGCTTGTAATATGATCACTGCTCTTCAGTAATAAAATAACTAAGGTCATATTTGAATTCTACGTGATAAAAAGCCCCTGTATACAAAATGTCGTCCGCTTATTACATCATTGTAAGAAGATATTAAGAAAAAAACAAAAAAATAATTAAACTTCAACACCCTATATCTTTTAAACGAAGGCGTTGCGAACATAAGTTCATAGGAACTTTTTTTTCTTATTTTAGTATCCTCTATCGCGTGGCACTATGCATGGCACTTTTCTCTATGTCACCCTGTATATATATATATATATATATATATGTATATATATATATATATATATATATATATATATATATATATATATATTTATATATATATATATATATATATATATATATATATATATATATATATATATATATATATATATATATATATATATATATATATATATATATATATATACAGTCAAACGAGAGGAATGGAAGATTGTACAAAGACGAAATACGTTAGAGAAATGATTTTCGGACCACGGTAGATATCAATAGGTACTACATTTTAAAAATATTTTTGATCATACAGGGTGTTTGATGTTGTTGGAGCAAACTGCATATATTTTTCAATGAAACACCCTGCATATTATTACATTTTTGGAAAGCCCATAAAATACGCTTTCATTTGATACCAAATTGTATGGGTCTATTCCTTTGGTTTTAGAGATATTCAATTGTTTTTTCAAAAAATGATCCCACTTGGGGTCGCCACCACTGATTTGTTAGGCGACTTATGTTTATTTTAAAATGACAAAAAATTTTTGGTGGTCGTGTAATATTTTGAAATCTTAATTTTTAGATTTTTTTTTATAATGTACTGGGCGTGTGACTTTTTAAAATTTTTTTAAATGGCACCCCCCATGCTGTTCATGTCATTTGATGCCTCGTTTGATATTCTTTCTTTTGCATCAAGCATGTCTTATACCTAAAATTAATTATTTCAGAATATT
>JARFJB010001183.1:35000-41686 GCA_036346205.1 Vesta saturnalis | reverse complement strand
TTTAATAAATTTCTTCTTCTAGAAGATATATAAATTTAGCTATGTTGTTAGCACGATTGTTCGATTTCTAGAAAGTTAGAGAATTTTAGATGATGCATACGCTGAACGTAAGTCTATTTTTTTGGCCATGCAGGTCACGAAACTGTCTTAGACTTCTATCTCTGGGGACCAATTAAAGACCTTGTTTTTGCAACTAGGCCCACTACTCGAGACAACATGATCGATATAATACGAAATTCAGAGTATTTCGAGAGCAGAATTTAGACTGTCGTTCAATTCTTTCAAAGTAAATTGCGTCGAAAATGATGGGCGAAAATTTGAACATTTAGGTCGTCACTAATTAACCTGATTTTTTTTGTTATATTTTATACATACATTTGGCAAATGTTTGCATTTTTCCACGGTCCCCTATTTGTTTTGATATATTTCTACTTTAACTTTCTTAACGCCGTTTCCGCGTGACAGTAACAGTAATATTGAAATTATAATTGGTATCATTATTTATAAAAGGAGTAAATTTAGATTAAATTTACATTTCTTAAGATATCTCGGAATAGGAAAAAGATATCGACATGCGGTTTTCTCCGTTCTGTTGCTAATTTGGTCTACTTTTGTAATCCATGATTAAAACTGCATACTCCTACTTATATTTTCCAACGAAAACTAGATTTAAACAAAAATAAATACCGCCCAGTGCGTTACTTGGTAAATTATTACTTACATTAGTAAGAGCTGTTTTCAAATAGTTTAAAGATTGATTAAGCAGAACCGAGTTACAGACGTTCTTCATAATAAGGTTTATCTATTTGAAAGATGGACTAAAACTATGAAATCAAATATACGCAGAATTTTTAGAAGAATATAATGATCGTATTTTCAACTCTTAATTAGGCGAAATCTGTAAAATATTTATTTTTCAATTTTTAATTTTTTCAATTATTAATTTTCAGTTACGCCCTCTAGCGGTGATCCTACAATTCTATACATAATTTCCAGTTTTTTTTTCTGAAGCTGTACTATAAGCGAGAACCATTCTCATTGGGACACCCGGTACAATAGTCAAAAACAAAAATCCTAAACAATATCGAAATATCTAAATTACAATGCCTACAAAAATAATTGGAAAGTTTAAAATGTTTTAGAACAAACGAAAAATATGACATTTTTTAATGCTTTCATTTCATATGGAATAAACGGTGGCTAAATATCCTTGATTAAGCATCTTATTCACTCCTGTTTATACTCGAGCATATGAGAATAATTGGAAAGGTAAGTAGTTATTTGTATGCCAAGGACGCAAAATGCCACTTTGACGAGCGAGGCGTACACAAAATTTTGTGTGCAACCGTTAAATAAATATAATACACAATTAAATCCAAGTTTTTTATGTGCACAATCACTACAGTAATTCTCAGTGTGCTACATTTGGGGCAGAATAATTTACCTAGCAACGCAGATACGTCAAATAACAAAGAGCATTAATTATCAAATTTCATTTTGCAATTAAAGATAATTGGTTGAATTCGGTACAAATGATTGAGGTTATGTACCTGCATTTATTTGTGAATAAAGATGCTGAAATATAAGCACGAAGTGCCATCTATCACGCTACTAAAAGTAATTGAGCGGACAGAAAGGTATTTTGCGTCAGCTAAGACGGCAAATTGCATTATTGCGTAGAATACAAAATGACATTTTGAGGACGGTTGGACACAAAATTATTTTAAACAAACGAAAAATTGTATATTTACTTCTTGTTTCATGTAGAGTAGATAAGAAACGAATTTTGATCTAGATCGCTGACTAAACACCTTAAATTACGTATTTTAGTCACCCCCGTTTATAACCGGGCATCGAGAATAATAAAAAAGTTTAACATTTTGTTAAAGCAAACGAAAAATATGTGACTTATTTTTATTGCTTTTATTTACTCTGCATTTCATTTCAAATTGATGTAAGTAGTACAATTTCATGAGTTTAAGTTAATGTACTTCTCTAATTAAGATGTTTTATGAGTTTAACTCCATTAATTTGATAGCTCAGTTGATAGAATGCTATCTAAGTAAAATTATTCAAATATAAGTAATCTTTTATTGTATGTACTTTAATAGTTAATTTTTGTAAATACAATTATATTTTACTACATATATATATATATATATATATATATATATATATATATATATATATATATATATATATACAGCTGTAAAAGTATGGAATATTCTATATATCTCGGTAAATATTTATTTTATCAAAAAATGTTTGAAATACAACTTGTCTAGTATTTAGTTCTTCATTACAGAAGATATTTAGCTAGTAGTTTCTTAAAAAACAAAGGAGCAGCGAATATCACTATAATTTTTTTTAATGACGAGGTACCCCTATGTTATACTCATTTGATAGAGATGTTTTTTGTCTTTTCAATGATATAAAACTTTAATACTTTTAGTGAACTAGTTTTTGAGAAAAAACCGAAAAAGTGATGGTACGGTAGAGTGATGTTAAGTTTATTATTCAATCTATAATGTTAACATAACTGAATTAATCTGAAATAACAAATTTATTGTAAGTTAATATTAATCTGGACACAACAAACAAAAAGGAAACTACAATAAATGTTCAAATTGAGCACCGTTCACAGCCTGGCAGTGATAAATTCTACGTTGAAATTGATCAATCGCAGTTAAAACAGCTTCAGGTGTGATGGTCGTTATCCCTGAACGAATGCGATCTTTTAAGCTCTCAATGTCCCCCGGCCTATCTATGTAAACCTTACTTTAAGGTCACCCCAGAGGAAGAAATCCTGCGTGACCGAGCTGACCATTCTACTGGATCTCGTCTGCCTATTCAACGATTTAGAAAGGTATCATTAAGGTAATGACTGGACATTAATCCCAAGATGTGGAGGGGCCCCGTCTTGCTGGAATCATATTCCGTTGTGGGGTATATCAGGATCGTCTTCGTTTTGGTATAAAATAGTTAATGCAGGAACTACCTCAAATCGTTGAAAATTTAGATAAACCCTTAAAAAAATAAGGTCCGAAAATCTGGTTTCCCATCATTCCTGCCCACACATAAATTTTCTGCTGGTACTGGGTGTGTCTTTCTAGATACCACTTAGGGTTTGTTGAAGACCAGTATCGTGTGTTTAGCTTTAACTGTGCCGTTTAAGCAAAACGTTGCCTCACCAGTAAACTTTGCATTGCCTTCAAGTTGGTGGGTTATTTCTTCACAAAATTCCAATCTGGGATCCAAGTCGTCTGCAAATAACTCAACTAGACACGCTTTGTATGGGTGCCACTTTTCCTTTTTTAACTTCTATAACAATCTCGCGCAATTTGTCTAACAGATGCTTGTGGATTTTCCACATCACAACATCACATTTTCACTTTCTTCATTATTTAAAGTTGTAGCTCTGTCCGTTTTTGGTAAATCTTTAACAGAGACCGATCTTGAAGTTTATGCCAAATTTTACTACAGTTGATTGCGCAATGTGAAATTTGGGGTACAAATTGTTAAACAAATTGCAAACTTCTGTCTGCGTCCTCCTTCTTTATCCATTTCCCAGCCTCATTAAAATTTCAGTACGTTGACTTTCGGATAAATGATCCATTTCTGTTTACTTCAAAAGCGTAATTTACTCACAAATGGACGTTAACCGATGTAAATAAGTAACTTTTTACTTCAAGTACACGTACTACCTTGACAGTTCTAAGGCGCAATTGTTTCGCCAATTAAAAGCAATCATAGGTGCCTAGATAAATGACTATTAAAATAAACTTAACACCACTCTACCATCACTGTCTCGCTTTTTTCTCAAAAACTAGTTCAGTAAATGAATTGAAGTTTATATCATTGAAAAGAGTCATTTAAAATAACTGTAATATTCGCTGCTCCTTTGTTTTTTCAAGAAACCACTAACTAAATATCTTGTTGTAATGAAGAACTCAATACTAGACAACTTTTATTTCAGGCATTTTTTGATAAAATAAATGTTTACCCAGATATATAGAATATTCCACACTTTTTGGGCACCCTATATACATATATACAGGGTGTATTTTAAAATCACCGACAAACGAAAACTGGAGATTCTATGATTCAAAATAAGACAAAAATTATTATAAACGCTTTTCCGAAAATGCTTCCTAACCCAGATACAGGTTGATTAAAAATAATGTTTTAAGATTTTTAAGATTCCTCAAAAACTACAAAAGATATTACACTGAGATTTGGTACACCTAAATGTCTAATTAAGTACAATTAATCAGGTGAGTTTGAGTCAACTGGCTCCATCCAGTGGCGTAGAATATGTTAAGTTAATCACTTTAAGTAAAAAAACGCACGTCCTGCTTTTTGAAGAAATATTTTTGTTAAATTCAACATTTAATTCTGCAAATAAAATCATACTTAGTATTTTTTCGATTCGGCACCCGTTTTGAAATATTTTGCATTAACATAAACGACTACATTATTCAGTAATAACCAAATTAAATAAATCAGAGATTGCTTTGCATTTGACAGTTACGTATCTTGTGTTTGCTAAAATAGTTGTTTACGCGTGTTTTGTAATTCATTGTTTGTGCTAATTACTGTGAAAAATGAATTATTCCAAACGAGAACTGGTCGATATGCATTTATGTTATGGTAATACTAATTGCAATGCTCGTGCAGCTGCTCGACTTTATGAACAAAGATTTCCAAATAGAAGACATCCACATCATACTACGTTTAGAACCGTTCATCGTAACTTGTTAGAGTATGGAAATTTAAAAGGAAAGAAAAATGCGGGACGAAATGCTCGTGTACCAGTTGAAATTGAGGAACAAATTTTAGATAGAGAAAATTCATCAATAAGTACGCGTGAGTTAGGTTTAGAATTTAGTGTCGCATAGCAAGTCTTGGAAAGTTTTACGAGAACAAAATTTACATCCCTTTCACCTAAAAAAAGTGCAGGCATTATTGCCTCGCCGACTGAATTTTTGCGAATGGTTTTTAAATAAAAATGCTGAAGATGTATAATTTGTTAGAAACTTATTGACCACTGATGAGTGTATTTTTTCCCCAAATGGAATAATAAACTTGCATAATTCCCACAAATGGTTAGATGAAAATCAGCATCCAACTGTAGTTACAGCTCACCAACATAGATTTAGCGAAAATATTTGGATAGCTATACTAGACGATCACCTAATCGGACCTATCCGTTTTCCTCAAAGACTTACTGGCGATTCTATTTAAATTTTTTGAGAGAAGATTTGCCAGAATTGTTTGACGACGTACCCTTAGAATGAACATGTATTTCAAGCATGATGCAACACCACATTCTACACGAAACGTCAGAGAATCTTTAAATGCATGTTTCCCTGGACGCTGGATTGGACGAGGAAGTGAAGTACCGTGGCCGGCACGATCGCCAGATTTAAACCCATTGGATTTTTTTGTGTGTGGGGTATCTGAAAACGCGTGTCTATTCTGTTCAAATTGGTAATCGAGAGCAACTTTGAAATCGCATACAGATGGCATGCGATGAGATTAGGGCTATGCCACAAATTTTTCAGCGTGTTAGGTTTCATTTGCTAAGAAGAATACAAGCTTGCATTCAAAAGGAAGGAGGACATTTTGAACAATATGTATAAAAATAATTATTATTTTGTTTTTGATTCCTTCAATATCTCTTTAATAATGTACCTAATAGTTAACTACGTTATTTTTTTGTAAAATAAAACAAATTTTGATTTTTATTGAATAATGTGGTCGTTTATGTTAATGCAAAATATTTCAAAAACGGGGTGCCAAATCGAAAAAATACTAAGTATGATTTTATTTGCAGAATTAAATGTTGAATCTATCAAAAACATATTTCTTCAAAAAAACCAGAGGCGTGCGTTTCTTTTTTACTTAAACTGATTAACTGCTGCTGACTCAAACTCACCGGATTAATTGTATTTAGGTGTACCAAATCTCAGTGTAATATCTTTTGTAGTTTTTGAGGGATCTTAAAAAAACCTTAAAAAAAATTTTTTAATCAACCTGTATCTCAGTTAGAAGCATTTTCGAAAAGCATTTATGATCATTTTTGTCTTATTTTGAATCATGAATTAGTTTTCGTTTGTCGGTGATTTTAAATACGTTATGTGATTGTATTATTTATATGTATTGTGTTATTAAGTGTTTGTGTGTGTGGTGTGTGTGGTGTTTTTGTGTATTTTGGTGTTGTGTGTGTGTGTGGTGTGTGTGTGTGTGTGTGTGTGTTGTGTTTGTGTGTGTGTTGTGTGGTGTGTGTGTGGTGTGTGTTTTTGTGTGTGTATTTGTGTGTTGTGTTTGTGTTTATGTGTGTGTGTGTGTTTTTGTTGTTTTTATTATTGGTGTTTTGTGTGTGTGGTGTGTGTGTGGTGTGTGTGTGTGTGTTTTTTTTGTGGTGTTTTGTGTGGTGTGTGTTGTGTGTTGTGTGTGTGTATTTATTATTTGTTGTATTATTATTTGTATGTATGTTATTATTTGTGTTATGTTATTTGTGTGTGTTATGTGTGTATTATATGTATATTATTATTATGGTATTATTATTATTATTATAATTATTAGTTATGTGTTATTATGTTGTTAGTGTTGTGTGTGTTATTATTAATTATTATGGTAATATTATTAAATAAGTTATTTTGTGGTTTTTTATTTAATATTTT
>JARFJB010001183.1:0-32500 GCA_036346205.1 Vesta saturnalis | reverse complement strand
TTTAGTTTAAAGAATATTTTCTTTTAACGGTTAAGATTTTTAAAAAATCATTATAAATCATAATTAACAATCTTTAAATCCATTATTTTACTTATGTTTAAAAAAAATAATGTTTCTTTAGTAATAAAGAAAAATAAAAAATAGTTGCTCTAAAAACGCTATGATTTGTTTTGGTACTAGATTTTCTTTTTATAATTAGCCCTTAAGAAAAAAATTTTTATTCGCTTTTAATAGAATTATAAAAAAATCGAAATATATTTAAAAATAATAAAATTTATAGTAAAATAATAATTCAGGTGAATAAAAAAAAAGATGACAACATTACAATATTGATTAGACGTTTAACTATTTTTAAAAAAGTTAAGTTTTGTGTTACTTTCACGAATTTAGTTTAAATTAGATAATATCAATAACTTCAATTTAAATTGGTATTTAGTTACATACTCAAAATACATAAAAGAATCTTTTAAGTTTATAAATAAAATAACTTTACTATTTAAAAAATAATTGTAGGAGTTTCAATACTTGCTAAATTACAAAGGTGCTTTATGTATAAAACCACCGTAGTAATTAAAATTGATCCTTTCCAATGTGCATTTAAAGTGTCAATTAACTTTCACAAAAACACATAATTAAAAATAAAGTCTATTATTAAGTTTTTGAATAAATGCAAATATGTTTTATTCTAGTTTGCATAAATAATAATTATATTACTACAAAACAGATTTTCTTAAATGCCATCATGTTAATTTTCAGTTTCTTAGAATTATCTACCAATTCAAAATAAAACTGATTTTGAGTTTACATTTTCATTTATAACGTTAATTTAAATTAATGTATAATGTTATAATATAACATTATTTACTTGAATTAAAATGAAAAAAAAATTACTCTGTTTTATATACATAGCACAAGAAGAACAAACCATAAAACAGTAAACTTTTGTTTAATATAACGTTATAACGTTATTACAGCACTTGATATTGACCTCCTCCCCAAATTATGTGTGAACAGTTAGCGAAATTAACAGAACAGTGTACTAATACTCTTTAATCAATATATTATTGGTGACGTCTATTGCGTGGATGTTTATAGATTTTTGCAACCTACACAAATTTTGATGATGTTTATGAATAATGAATACCTACAAGCTACAGTTTGTAGCCCTCAAATCTAGCTTCATATACTGTTGTTATATGTTGGCTAAATCTGTTCATTAAAGTTGTTAAGAGGAATAATGCAAATTTAATATGCCTGACCTAGTTTTTAAAGTTGACACGTACTAGGTACAACATCCATGAATTATCTACACTTTGTACAACAATAATATGCGTACATCGTTAAAAATAAATGGATATTCCGCTGCAACATTTTATGAGTATAATACGTAAACAAAGAAAACTTTTTATTCTAAGGTTGGTAAAGCACTATTGAAACTTTGTGTTGTTTACTCCTGTTTGTTAGTATCAGTTTCCTTTTCCTCACAATTCCTCTTATAATTAAATAAAACTGTTCTTTCAGAACAATATTTGTTTACATTTCGTGTTTTTCCAAATGCTACAACACTTAAGAAGTAGAGAGAAAAAAATGGCTTCCTTGATAAATTATTTTGCAAAGGAGTATCACAATGAGGACCTTCGTTATCCTTATCACTATAATCTGTTAGAAGTAAGTATGCTTGACAAGATACCACGGTGAATTTCAGCCTCCTGCGTACACAAAGAAGAGAGAACGCATTCGAAGGGAAAAAGACAAATACTACGCGCGCACGATTTAAGGTGCATACAGTATTACGCAGACTTAATTCTTCTTTTACAAACCTTAAAATTTCATTCACATTAATAATAAAATATAATAAAATTAATTATAAGTTTTTGTTATGAACGAATAAGTTCAAAGGTAAATATGTAATTAAAAATTATTATTAATTTTATTAAATACATATATTATTACATTATACTTAGAATTTACATCAGTTCTACATACATAAAGACAAAATTTACATCGATTCTTGAATCGATAGCGCAGTTATTACGTACTCTACAAGTACAGATCGTAGGTTCAAATCCTACCCGAGGTAAACTTTTTATTTATGTATTTAATAAAATTAATAATTTATAATAAGATTAAATTTTTCTTAATTAATTAATAAAATAAAGATATTTCTATTAAACCACTAAAATAATTTAATTAATTCAAATAAATAAAAAACTTTCTTTACGCTTTATTTGACAATTCTAGATGCACTTTCCAGTAGATCTACTATGTTACGACTTATCTCAATTTAAATGAGAGTTACCGGTAATACGTACATGTTTTAGAGCATTTATCATATAAAATAAATTTTTCGTATTACTATCAAATCCAATTTCAAATAAAAATTTCAAATTATTTTCATAAATAACAGTATTGTAACTTACAAGACGTATAAGATGACACTAAATTATTTAACATTATAGCTATTATTGTATAATTATACATTTACAAGGATACGACATATGTATTTTTATTCGTTTCGAGTCCAAAGTTAAATGTGAAAATATTAAAATGAAAGATAAGAATGTATTGATTCATTTTCAGATCTAGAATTATAGATAATTCAGTTGCCAAAATTTACATTGCAAATTAGTCTTAATTTAAGATATCCAGGTACAAATTAATCAGTGTTTCGACAGCTTAAAGCACATAAATGTATTATTTAAATGTTTACATAATTCCATCACTGCACAACAATAGGCGGGATTTATTACTTCACCCGCAGAGGTATTCTTGTCAAGCTGTACACGAATGCATGGATTTGGATAAACTAATACATTAATTTTTTTTCATTATACCTTTCTGAAAACATTATGTTTACATATCTATTTAACCCGCATTTATTTTCCTTGTAAGTTTGAATTTGTATTCAAATCTCTGCGATTTTTACCCTGTCTTTTCAGAGGTATAATGAAAAGTATTGTTCATTACATCCAGACATGCTTTTTGCTTGCATGACTTGTGTTCACGAGATTCCTAATGAAATATAATTATTTTACTCTAACACGAATAACGAAACTCGACTATCCGTGTAAACTTTCCATTACAATACGATTAGGTAATGCAAATTAGAACAGTTACGTAATGTATTATATATATATATATATATATATATATATATATATATATATATATATATATATATATATATATATATATGTCCTGAAAAGAATGATACTGCAGGCATTCTTGGATTAAAATATACGATTTAAGTCAATTATCTTAGTACCAAGTTACTGCCTTAAGGACATACGATAAAGATTTATTTTGTTTATTTTTTTTATGCTAACTCATTTATTTATTGAGTTATTTAATTAAAATTTGGTTTTTATAAGTTTTGCTACCACTACGGCCAATTCTTTTACCAGATTTAAGTTTTACGAGTAATTCAACATTAGACTTGTAAATAAATTCTAGTTTTAATTAATTCAGGAAAGTCAATAGCAAACAAATAACTTAGTAAGAGTAGCATTAATGTCAGTCAGTCAAGACACATCCAATAGTGACTTTTTTCTTGAATTTGCACCATTGCGCATGCGTTCAATATTACGCTCTTAAACATTTTATAGTCTTTTAATTATTGAGATTAATTTCAAATTATACTTTATACCTATTATATCTTGTAACACTACAATATATATATATATATATATATATATATATATATATATATATATATATATATATATAACACGCAACGCTACCAGCGCGACGGACGCACACGCACGAAAGAACACACGCACACACACACACACACACACACACACACACACACGACACGCGCACACACGCGCACAAGAACGCATAAGACACAGCGACACACACGCACACACACACGACACACACACGCACAACACACACACACACACACACACACACACACACACACACACACACACACAGGGTGTGGCATTAGTACGGCAAAGTGAATTTTCGGCTAAACTGTGCAAAGTAGAAAAATGTTTTATACAAAAATTGCTTGAATTCAAGCACGCTATAACCTAAAAATATTTTCGTATATACAGAGGGTTCCGTAACGGTGGTACATACCCCATCTTTCTTATTTTAAATGGAATGGTATATATACTGCGGATTTCGTTTCTACTCTGAAAAATAACCACTTTCTATTAAACATGTCGTATAGCTAAACTTAACGGTTTTTGAAATATTTGTACATTGAAATAAAAAATTTAGATTTTTCGTGGAAATCAAAACTTCATTTTGACGTTACTATCAAATGAATTAGTTTGTAACTTCGCATGTAATTAGTGCTCACATTGACCTTTTAAGAAATACCATGACTCATTTAATTTTTATACAGGGTATAAATACCTAACTATCTTATCTTAAATACAACACCCTGTATATTATTACATTGCTGGATAGAAAATTAAACGACCTAAAGTTTTTGTAATAAGAAAATTTTGTCTATCTGCAACGGTTTTTGACATATTTCCAATGTTTATATTTACATATTAATTCATGACTGTATCATCGATATGACACTGTACAAAGATATCCGATATATTGTTAAATTAGTTGAAAGAGACCTGACGTAAATTTAACACTTTTTCATTAATTGCAAATTTATATTTATGTACACTACACTTACACTTTACTTTAATGAATACAAACGCAATTATAATTCACTCTGGTATGTTATTATTTCATCAAATGCAGATTAAAATATGATTTTAAACAATTATAAAAGATGTTCAAAAACGTCAACATTAGCTTGACTACATTTCAAAATCCTTTGCTTAAAAGATTTATCAACTGTTGGTGTAATAGATGCGAATGCTTCATGTTCTCCTTGGTGGTTGGCGGTGTTTGATAAATAATCTCTTTGACGTAACTCCATAAGAAGAAGTCAGGCTTTGTTAAATCTGGAGATCTTGTCGGAAACGCAATTGGTCCAAACCGATCGATCCACTTATTCTTAAATTTTCATCTAAATAATTCCGGACAATACGGCTAGTGTGGATGGAGGCCCCATCTTGCTGAAACCACATAGTTTCTCTAACATTTTGTTGAATATCTCTGGTAATGTAATTTGCAATAAATTTAAGTAGTCGTTACTTTTTATTATGCCTTCAAAGAAAACAGGACCTATAACATAATGTCCTAGTATTCCCGCCCATACTTGTAACAACCACCTATGTTGGCGATCTACAGGTTGGCTAAAATGGAGATTTAATTGACTATACAGGTACGTGTGTGTCTATTGCCCACAGAAGTGCTGTAAATGAACTCGTCCATGAACATTTTCCGGAAAATATTCCGTTTTCTTAACTTTAACAACGCCCACTGCAACATTTTAATCAGTGTTGCTTATCATCCTCACTAATTTTAATTGGTGCATTGTTATGTGGTATGGTACCTGTTCTCCTTAATATCCACCGAACTGTGCGCGTACTACTCTAGCATGTCACCTAATTTTATTTGACTTATACTCGCTGCTAATTACTCTAATATGGTGTTTAGAGTAGTTTGGCCATTTCTAGAATTTCTGTCTTGCATGTTTCTCATACGCAACGCACCAGTAAAGTAAACCGCTCGATTATAGTTGTAAGTTCTTACTGATGGGCGTCTTCTTTGATTTGAGGGTACCAATGCAACATTTCGATTGGTTTCGCCGAAAATAAATACCATATCTACTAATTCTCCTTTTTCAAAGTGTACCAGCATTTTAAATAACATAAAATGTTCAAACGTTTGATACGTATTAATGATGCGTTTAACTGCATTGTTTAGGTTTGATTTATGTACTTCTTTGTTTTTCACTGCTACTGCTATTATGATAAATTTTATTGTTGGCAAATGGTTTTAGGAAAATTAAAAGAATTTTACTTTAATACGTAACTATACCATTCTATTTAAAATAAGAAAGATAGGTAATCAACCGCTGTTACGGAATACTCTGTATATGCGAAAGGTTATAGCGTGCTTGAATTTAAGCAACTTTTGTATAAAACATTTTTTCTACTGTGCATCCTTTTGGCTTGTGTAGTACACGGAGAATATTGAGTGGCGGGAGTTCGGCACGGTGGCACTGTGGAGGGGAGAATATGAAATTTCAGTTGTAGCCGTGATGTGGAACCTTAAACATCGTACGTTGGTCTTGCGACGCTTTTACTTAAACGGTGAATCAGTAACTCAGACACAACGAGACTTTTGTATACATTTTAACATTGAGCGGCATAGTGCAATCCCTGATTGCAACACAATATTGCGTTGGACACACAATGTTAATACGACAGGATCGTTGTTAAAAAAGAAACCCCCTGGACCAGCAAGGACAGTTAGTACCCTGGATAATGTTGATCGAGTACGGATTGCAACGGTGCACAGCCCTAACCGCTCGATAAGAAAGCGGGCAGCAACTCTGAGACTTCGCCCGTCCAGAGAAAAATTTTAGTCACGGATCTTCAATTTCATCGATACAAGTTTGCAGTATGTCATACATTGAGACTGCCATATAAGAGACAGCGTGTAGAATTCTGTCACCGAATGATGGAAATTTTAGATGAAAACGACGGAGATGTAATCCTTATGAGCGATGAGGCTCATTTTCATATGAACGGTGCTGTAAACCAACAGAACTTTCGATTTTGGTGTCCAGCAAATCCACGAATCGTGAGTGAGAGACCTCTACACAACTTACACGTGACTGCATGGTATGCGGTTAGTGAAGTGGTGATCATCGGTCGTTATTTTTCTGAGGACAACAATGGTAATGCAGTTACCGTGAATACACAACGGTAGGTGGAAATGTTGGAAACTTATTTATTGCATGAAGTGCGTCGTCGCCGCATCGCGATCTGTGATGTATGGTTTCAGCAAGATGGGGCAACAGCCCATACTGCTCGGATTTCTATGGACATTCTCAAACGAACATTCCCTGGAAGAGTAATTTCTCGTTTTGGTCCTCCCGTTCACCAGACCTTACAATTCCAGATTTTTTCTATGGAGACATTTAAAATCTCGAGTCTGTCAACAAGCCGCGTAATATACTGGAACTAAGAGAAGCTATTCGCCAAGAAATCAACGGCATTTCTAGAAAAAAATCAATGCGAAGCTTGAAGGAACGTCTTCAACGTTGTATTCAAACACAAGGAGGCCATCTTACAGATGTAATTTTCAAACACGAGTACTTGTTATTTAAAAAAACATGTGTTTTCCGGTAATCGCCCGATGTGTGTGTCCCATAATTAATGGTACATAAAACCATGGTAGAATCCCGACCTAAAATTATGACAATTTGCCAAATATGCCCTTAATAAAATGTTGATAATTAAGAAGTTACAGGGTGTTAAAGTTGAAAATTATTAAATTGTTAATGGCTCTAACTTTTTTAACACCCTGTATTTTTATACTAAATTTAGTGGCAAGTTTTTACTGGCCTAAGGCGCACCCAACCGTAGAAAAAATATATTAAATCGCTTTGCAGTGGCGTACAACATAAATGATAAATCCCTTCACCCCTCCTAAATATTACGCCACTGTGCAAATATCAATTTCCACTATAAGTTCATATTTTCCTATGTCTTGCACGTAAAATATGTACTCTTGTTAAGAACCCATAAAGTGGATAATAATCGAGATATTAACCATTAAAGAGGTGAAAACACTGTAATTTTAATTTTTTTGCCTATCCATAGTGCATTTTAGTACAGGTTGGGTGCACCAGGTCAGTAAAACCTTCCATAGTACATTTGGTAGTAGGTCAGGATTGCTCTGCTTAAAATTCATTATTTTGACATAAAAATTGTGCACTCTTGTTAAGAATCTAGAATAATAAAATAATAGTAAAACATGGTTTTGGTTTTTACTACCAATGTACTGTGGATAGGCTGAAAAATAGGTTATAATTACTGTGTTTTATCTTTAATGGTTAATATCTCGATAATTATTCACTTTACGTTCTAACAAATACATATTTTACGTACAAGACATGAAAATATGAATTTATAGTTGAAATTGATATTTTCACAGGCGTAATATTTAGGATGAAGTTATCATTTGTACGCCACTTAAAACGATTTACATATTGTTCTACGGTTAGGTCCATCGTAAAACTTTCACTTTTGTACAAAATATATGGTATTAAAAAGTTGTACTATGTTCTATGTACATTAATTATCCATATATACAGGTTGACTTACGTAGACCGTGAATTAGTGGTTTTTCAACTTTTAGTTAGATAAACTTGAAATTAGGTATACTATCATAATTGATCAAGTCCGTTCTACCTAAAATATTTTTATTCCTCTAGCTATACTGGGCAGACAACCTAAGTTATGTTAACTTATCTATTATGGTTTTTGTCGATTTTTGAATCATAAAATGTCTCCGTATTAGTTTACGAAAAAATGTGTATCTCGGAAAGCGTTCTACGTTAGGAAAAAAAACACATTGAACAATAGATAAATTCTGTTACAGAAACAACCGAGGAACACTAGAAGCCGGGCAACATATAATTAATTTTACATATATAGTTTTTCAGGAATACTAACAAATTATTTCAGAATGAGTATACCAAAGAATACAGAAGAAACGGACACGAAGGTAGGATGGATCTACCACCTGAAGAAGGAAGAGTTAACGGACCGCACACACATCCACAATTGTTACACCCACCGTTCAAATACCGTCATCACCGACAGAAAATATTACCGGCCACCCAGAAACCAGACGCGCAGACGTTTGCGATCGTATACGCAAATGGGGTGTAAAATATGATGGGATAAGTGACCGATTTCGTTCCTTGAAAGAATCGAAGAATTGCAAGCATGTTACAACATCGCAGACAACGATCTTTTACTGCACTCCCGGAGCTATTAAAAGAACCAACCTATTGTGGTACCGAAACAATCAAAGATCCTGGACGACCTGGCAAGACTTTCTTAAAAGTTTTAGATTACAATTCTTACCGCCACGTCATCAATTCAAATTGGAAGAAGAGATAAGGAACAGATTGCAAAGACCGCGAGAAAAAGCTTCTGAATATGTTACAGCCATCCTGACACTAACGCGACGTCATGGAAACATGTCCCCGGAAGCTCAACTACAGCGAATCTACGATAATCTGAAGGTAGATTACAAATATTACATAAGACAGCACGATTTTACTGACCTGACCGGACTCCTGGAACTAGCTACGCAATTTGAAATGCTACCACCAACAACGCATTCTCCGTCTCCCAGCTATAACCGACCGAAAGTACATTTCAGCGGCGTAACTCCTGCAACCGATAAACCACCAGCCCGGTCCCCTGAAACTACCGTTGTCACTGTAAGAAGACCAGCACCAGAGACGACCCCGTACAATAGACAAGACGTCTGTTGGCGATGTGGAAAACCAGGACACCTGAAGGTTCACTGTAGAGGTCCCTTCAAGGCATTTTGTTCTAGATGTGGAAAGACAGATGTGTTATCTCGTGACTGCCCCTGCCCGAAGTCGGAAAACTGTTCACGCCGGTAAAGACCAACCAGGAAACTTTAATCACCCCGGCTTCCAGACCTGGAAAGAGAGTGTCCTCGACCGAATGGCACGCTTGGCTACAAACCGTGGCACAATTTAACCAGAGAAAACCAGATGAATGGTCACACCGTCCCTCTGACGACAGACTATTTCTCCAGATTGTAATCTTTAATACACCTGTTAATGCATTAATCGACACCGGAGCATCGAGAACGTATAGGAGAGAAAGTAAAGAACTTGTTGATCACTAACCAAGTATATCCGAGCACGCTAAAACCGCAACTGTACGCCTGGCTGACAGTTCACGCAGAAACCCACGGCTTGTACATTTTCCCGCCGACATAGAGAAACAAACGCTCCAGCTACCAGGTTACTACATACCGCATTTGTCCACCGACATCGTGATCGGATTAGACGTACTTGAACATCTCCAGGCCGCTATCCATGTACACCAGAAGCAATTAGAAATTTCAGGAATACGGATCCTTGCAAAGCTCCGTCCAAGGAGGCTTGAGCGGAATCAAGGACTGAAAAGGACCAGCTGCCCTGCTCAACGAATTTATAAAGAAGAATTAGGAAAATTCTTAACGTGAAAGGAAAAGCCAAGGACGTTATACACCGGATTACACTATTACCTACGGTACTGATAAAACAACGATATTATCCCGCAATCCAGTCATGCAGGAGATAATTAACCAAGAAGTTGACCGGATGCTAGAAGAAGATATAATTGAACCGTCTCGCAGTCCGTGGAGCTCCCCGTCGTATTAGTAAAACCCGCAGGCTCATACCGATTCTGTGGACTATCGTAAAGTAAACCAAGTCACCGTAAAGACGCATACCTGCTCCTATATTCAAGGAATATTGGATCAACTACGAGGAGCAGGTTATGTGAGTACTTAGATCTAAAGCAAGGATACTGGCAAGTCCCCTTAGAGGACGAAAGTAGACCAATTACCGCCTTTACAGTACCCGGACGAGGATTGTTCCAATTTAAAGTTCTCCCGTTTGGACTTCATTCCGCTACCTTCCAGCGATTCCTGGATACAGTAATCGGTCCTGAACTAGTGGACGCGCGTTTGTGTATCTGGATGACATTATCGTCCTGGGAAAGACCTTCCAAGAACACTTCAGAATCTACGCGAAGTATTTCAACGACTCATAACGGACTTCAGTTACAGCCAGACAAGTGTGTTTTTGCCGAACCGAACTGAAATACTTAGGACACATAGTTACGTCCCGAGGAATCCTACCAGACCCAGAGAAAATCAACGCCATAACCCAGATACCCGCCCCCCGCACCGTCAAGCAATTACGCCAGTTCTTGGGTCTCGCATCCTGGTATCGTAAGTATGTCAATGGATTTGCTCAACTAAGTCAACCCCTGACCGAACTGTTGAAGAAAAACACTAAATATAGATGGACCGAAAGACAGGATCAGGCTTTTGGCAAAATTAAAGAAGCATTGACCGCCCCGCCAGTGTTAGCTTGTCCAGATTTTTCACAACCTTTTGTGTTACAGACAGACGCCAGCACGACCGGCATCGGAGCTGTTCTTACGCAAGGACAAGTACCCGACGAAAGAGTAATTGCATATATCAGTAGAGCACTGAATCCGCCGAGAGAAACTACTCTACTATCGAACAAGAATGCCTGGCTGTGGTGTGGTCGATACAAAAGCTAAAAGGATACTTAGAAGGCTACCAATTTACGGTACTCACCGATCATAGAAGTCTAAAATGGCTTCGCACGCTCGAAAACCGACATCCAGACTCGCAAGATGGATAATGGAGTTGCAACAATTCGATTTCCAAATAGAATACCGGAAGGGTGCCCTGAATAACGTGGCCGACGCATTATCCCGACTACACGAAGATAACAAATCCCCACCGACTTATCTCCCTGGAGATAGAAGAGTATGCCCGTGGTACCAGCGCTTAATCCGACAAACCCGAGAACATCCTGAACAGCATCCTCGATATAAAGTAGAAGGAGGACAGTTATTTCGATCCTTTCCAAACACGACTCCAGAAAAGAGATGGGAAGCCACCGTTGGAAGATATGGTACCGCAGGAAAAACGCCGAGAGATTTTAAACGAGTGTCATGATGCCCCAACTGCAGGTCATTTAGGGATCGCAAAAACCTTGTCCGGATATATAGAAATTATTATTGGCCTACCATAAAGCGGGACGTGACAAGATACATAAGATTATGTAGAAGCTGCCAAGCCTACAAAACCCTACACAAAAACAGCCGGGAGAAATGTATTTCTCACAACCTGGACATCCCTGGGATAATGTGAGTACCGACCTCATCGGACCTCTGCCGCGCTCCAAGAAAGGACATAAGTTTATACTAGTTTTTCAAGACCGTTTAACCAAATGGGTTGAGATCAAACCGCTCCGCAACGCTACCAGCCCGCCTATTATACAGGCTCTAAAAGAACAAGTAATCTATCGTTTTGGTACTCCGCGTAATCTGATATCCGACAATGGTCCACAATATACTAGTAAGTTATTCCGTACGTTCTTAACAGATCATGGATTCACCACCGCCTGACTCCACCGTATTCCACATACTAATCCAGTGGAGAACTAATAAAGTAATAGGAACGATGGTCGCGCAATTTACAAAGACAATCAAAGGAATGGGATGCCCGCCTACCTGAAATATCGTTTGCAATTAACACGGTCAACACAATTCAACAGGATTTTCACCAGCCCTGCTAAATTTGGGTAGAGAACTTGATCCCCCGAGAGCATGGGTCACGCAACAAGAACTACCGCAAAAAGGTACCGCAGTAACCGCCACGGAGCAAGAGAAGCACATGAGATACTTGAAAGATTTACAAGAATTAGCCAGGGATCAAATAACGAAAAGTTTCGAAATTCAACGCAAACATTATAATCTTCGTCATAGAGCCTACCGCCCCCGCGTAGGAGATCTAGTATATAAGAAAACACACCACCTGTCAAGTAAAGCTAAAGGGTTTGCTGCAAAATTAGCGGAAAAGTACGACGGACCATACCTGATCCACAAAATAAAATCGCCCGTGATAGTAGAACTGAGAACCCAGCACGCAAAATCCGCGGGAGAAACACACGTTAAGGATTTGAAGACAGCAGCTGACGTCACGAACCAGGCGACGCGCGTAACCAATGAAAGCAAAGAAAATTAACGGTCATCGATTACCCGCGCTTAAATGAACATATAAATAGAAATTGATAATAGGACGGAGATAAGTACAAAATGGCACCGGTAGAAAACCAGAGAAGAGACGTCGCCCGAAAATAACCCCGTGGCAACCGAAGAGCTACCGACAACCCGGGACCGAAGGATTACCAGCCGCCTTCCTGTCACACCGCCCAGTGCTACTAAATAACTCTCCTGAGAGGACGATCACCCATCCAGACCGACCGCCCACGCCGACGCCGAGAACTCCATCACCGTCCGCCCTCGTAAACCGAC
Source organism: Vesta saturnalis (assembly GCA_036346205.1). NCBI lineage: Eukaryota > Metazoa > Arthropoda > Insecta > Coleoptera > Lampyridae > Vesta > Vesta saturnalis. The sequence continues at coordinate 19,511 of JARFJB010001183.1, read as the reverse complement.
GCCCATGGACGTCAGTTGGAAACTCGCCGCCCCGCCTCCACACCAACGACAGACCACGCACGCCAGGTACACCGGAACACCTCCGACAAACAAATGAAATCACCCGCCAATTTGCAAACATCCAACTGCAGGAAGTCGATGACAGCCACCAAATGCCACCACCCGCACAACAGCCGCCGAGAGGACATCCGCACGAAAACGCCGAAACCGCCGCCGATTGGAATCTTCACCCCACCGGCACCGAATCAAGGTGAAGAGGACGGACGTCGAAAACCCGACGAAAGGAGGGTATGTAAAGGACGCCGTCAGATATCCCGATTTTTATTATTTTAATTAGTTCCCAAAGTTTATTAGCAAGACGCCGTCCTTTATAAAAATTTTCCTATCATGATTAATTATTTGCTAAGTAAAATACCAGTACTGATTCACAGAATTTAGTAAGATAACGTGACGCGCTAAATGCACAGGTGCAAGCATTAAAAATTCGTAGAAGTTCTAGTAAAAGTTAAACAGATTTCATAACGTTGCATAAAATTGCACAATAATTAATCATGCATCCTCCTCCAGACGTAAATCCCAAAACGTTTAAAAGTTTGTATACGTCAGAGCATCTTCCACCAATACGGGCTTACGGAATCTCACCACCAAAGTCTCGTAACCACCCTCGCGAATTCTTTATAAAAACGCGGCACGCGCTGATAATAAGGATATAATAATCGAAATAATAGTCAAAATAGTCGTAATAGATATATAGAGATATATTCGCGTTCGCGCCGACTGCTACCTGTTGTAAACCGTCCGCCTGTAACCGTCGTCCGAGTAGAGATCGCGACTCGCGACCTGATAGCATCACCGAAGTCAAAGGTTAGAGTTGCAGAGATCTAACGTTGAAAGTACGTAAGTTGAGATACCTGGTGACCGGGATATGCAGGGTTGTAAGCCCGACGTACTCTTCTGTTACCAGACGCACTCTTCTGTTACGACACATACACACCTACACTGTGGAGTTTGAAGGGTAGTAGCCCGACATTCCATTTGACCGACCGAGATCCTATTGTTTAGTTTAACGGGTGGTTTGCCCAGATTTCTAACAAAGGAGATCCACCTATACACACCTACACAAACACCACCACACAATACACCTCGACAAACGTACCAGCGACCGCCAGATACCTGTAATTAAAACCTCGCCGGAAGATTAAGCTGAACACCTCGTAAACACCGTTAATCCAGTAATATAGAAAAAACGTAACCGTAAACACGAGACGTGTCCGTCAGTATTAAATAACCACCGTAAAGTAAAACAAACCACCACCGCCTCCACCATAAAAACAAACTCCAGAGGACCACCTAACCATTAGTACCTGGACGAAGGATGTCTACTTAAAGATAACAAAGAGGGAGTTAACCGTTATATTGGACACTCGAGAGCCGGGATCACAGTTCAGTATATTTACCTGTATCTATATCTTAGTTGAAAATTAAATAACCATACAATATAGAAGTGTAATAAATAGGAAATAAAGTTATATGCATATGAACCTTTGTAATCTATTTGTTCAACGTGTTGAGAGCCTGAATAACAAACCCCTATCCCAATTTTGTAAGTACAAAGTTCCGATTGAGCTACATAAAGGTAACAACTTGGACGAAGGAGGTGTATCTCGGAAAGCGTTCTACGTTAGGAAACAAAATTTGTGAAGCAGTTAACTGGAAGTCCAGACTAACTCTTGATGCCCCATTAATGGTTCCATTTTGTACCATATGGGCGATTTTCAAATGTCGCATTCAAAGATTGTCAAAAACTGAATTTTTTCAAATGGCAACTACTATTTTTTGTGCCATTCGAAAGAAAATTGAATGTTAGGGCGAGTTACTAAAGTGTTTCCTATACCTAACTTCAACATCTGTCGAGTTATTCAATAAAAATCAAAAAATGCCTTACACTGTCAAGAGATTTTTTGCTTTTTCGAGTATGCCATGGAAAGAAAAGAGAATTGTAAAAAAAAAATTCAAAAATCTAGATTATTATTTAATTACAAAAGGTAAATTTTCAAGAAATGTTTCTATCACATGTTAAAGAATTTCTATGTATCTTTCACTAGTCAAATTTCCACCTGTAGATTTCCATGTGGATTTTCACCAGCTCAAATTATGTTTCTAAGAATTCGGCATGTTCTTGTATCTTGAGTAATAAATCCTCGCAAAATTTTATCCTACAGGGAAAGTCACCAGCGTGTAGTTTTTGCATTTTTATGAATGAAAAAGGATGTAACTTATGACGGAGTAAAATGGTTTGTATTGCAGAGTATAAGAATCCCAATTCCAAAGACGCCGTTCGTACTGAGGCCTGATATGTGCTTGAAAATATAGGAGAATGGTAATTTGATTATCTTCATTGGCAGTTAGTAATTTCACTCTTGTAATGGGTCTAGAAACTTTCCCAAAATTTATAAAATTATTTCTCAATCGTGAAAACTTTCCCCATGCCACGCTTGGTAAGTCAGGATATTTTAAATTAAACTCACGTACAGTTAGTTGAATATTTTTTTGACGCACGCCATGGATTACAAACAACTTTGTATGGATAATTTTGCATTTTCGAATCACATTTTTTTATGAATTAGCACAATCCGTTTCACTTTGATGGATTATGACCTATTTATTTACAATTGCCTTCTTGTTTTTTATTGAATGACTTGATAGAGGTTGAAGTTCGGTGTAGGGAATACCATACAGAAAGTAATACAAGAGAGTTAGCAATACCATACAATAAAATTTTAAGTATATAATTTAATTTTTTTAAAACAAAATATTTGTTTTGAAAAAACCTAGAAACATGCAAAACGTCAACTATAAAAACACTTGTTTTTCTTTGTTCGTTTTCATTATGTAATTTAAAAACACTTCTGTTAAACTGTAAACTTTCAAATGTTCTTCGACACATTTTGCTTTTAATTTTTTTTTTATTTTGTGCTTGCCGAATGTAAAAATGTTTTTGAATTACCCGTAATACCTAAATTTTGTTTCATTAGAGCGTACCAGCTTTTGAAGTGATTATTTCATTTAACCAACTTCCTGCGTTTTGGGTCAGTATAATAAAATGTATCAAATTTTAGTAGACTTGTATATTATTGCTCATTTATTTATCTTAACCCACATAACCTTAATTTTAGTAATAAAACTTAAAGCGAATTATGTTGGCAACAATACCGCATATTAATGACCTCAATAATGTGATAACGTACGTGTACATTAGTTTTGTATAAAGTTTAGTCATAATTTTTAAGCAGTGCAGCACGTTATCAAATATTTTTCACATAAAATTTGTACAAAACCAATGCCGTAGTACAGGGAAAAAAAAAGCAAATTCGTTAATAGTATTTACGCACAATCAACATTAGTGAGTTAGTTCTCCACCACTACTTTTATAAATATAGAAGACTCCATAATGGATCACCTGGAATGACTTTCGTAACACTAATTGACGTAATTAAACGCATTGGAAATAAGTGATCATAAGTTAATTTTTGGTCCTATAAATTTCTTTTAAACCACAATCTTTTATTAAAGAAATTTTAACACCAGTATGAAAACAACAACCAAAACTAACAAGCCATTTTGACGAAGATATCACGAGGGTGACGTCACAGCTTTAACGTTATAGCGCTATAGTGACGTCGACGTTTAAATGGGATTATCTATACTGTGTCTCTTAAATTTCTGGACATAGGGAATTCCCATGTTAAAATAAACTATTGTAAATATTGACTCCCCTAATTATTTTACAGTAAAATGTCAAATGTAAAACTTCTTAAGGAAAAAAGGCTGCTTCTTATGTTACAATTGGATTTACATTTGGTTCATTCGTTTTCGAGATATTTAGGAAAAACTTAAGGGCTTTTTCGTAACTGGTCAAGGTTGCTTTGCTTTAGACAGACAATGCTAACAATAATTATTAATTGTCATTGTAAATCATTCATTGTTCAAAAACAATTCATTCATCATTAAAACTTTATTTGGTTACTTTTTAAAGAAAAATTTGTTTATAAAAATGAATTATTACACCATTGAAGAAAAAAAAACGGAGATTTATTTGAACACTTGATCAAATAGTAGAAATGATGATTTTTTGTTATTTATTTACCAATTTTCATAATTAATTTGTTTATTTAGAATATCATGTTCTTGTTTATAACAGACTTATTTTATTTGTGCTCCTTATTGTATTTATCCTGACACTTACATGGCTTATTAACGTTACCGGTTACGAAAAAGCCCTTAATTTTTTCCTAATTTCCTCGTAAACGGATGAACCAAATGTAAATGCAATTGTAACATAAGAAGCAGCCTTTTTTCCTTAAGAAGTTTTACATTTGACATTTTACTGTAAAATAATTAGGGAAGCCAATATTTACAATAGTTTATTTTAACATGGGAATTCCCTATGTCCAGAAATTCAAGAGACACAGTGTATACTATAGTAACGTTTATAATTTAAATCAAATAATCACATCATCTTTAAAAATAAGTTTGATAAAGTTAAGTTCTTTACAAAGATTTATACGTACCTGAATATACAATACACATTTATTAATTTTTAAATTATGACCTAGAAAACGGTTTCAAGCAATATTGTGAAAATTTCATCTCTCGCAAAATATTCGGATACGTTCAGGGGCGTACCAAGCGTTATCATAAAATCGTATTAAGCGTGGTACGCAATTTTTCCAACATTGCAACTGGTTCGCATTATACTACAATATAGAACACAGATTACAATAATACTTTTAAATTATATTTCTTGCAAATGACAGGATCGTTCAGTGCCGTCCAAACGTTACAACCAAAACCACCTTTCCTTAGGAAATCAGATCGTTGCTGGAATTCTGTTACATAATTATAATATAAAACAAATTTTTAAACAATACGGTGAAAACTACATCTATTGCAAATGATGGGAAACGTACAGGAGGTACCAAACTTTACACTAATGTCCGACCATTAATTACATTAAATTCTCACACAACTGCACATGGTTGCTGGAGTTCTGTTATATAATTATAATGTCCAACTACACTGCGAAAATTTCGTTTCTCGCAAATAATTGGGAAACATCCAGGGGCCTATCAAGCGTTACACGAAAATCATACCATCGCTAACAATCAATTTTCTTGGAACTTCAGATATTTGCTCAAATTCTGTTTTATAATTGTAGTGTAATACACAATTTCCTACAATACTGCGAAGATTTCGTCTCTCGTTGTGCCATAATTGCATGTAAAGGATGGTTTGACATTAGTATAAAGTTTGGTAGGCTACTATGCACTTCCCTACCATTTTCGAGAGATAAAGTTTTCATCTTATTGTTAGAAAATGTTTTTTGTATTAGAATTATAAAACAGAATTCCAGTAACCAACTACAGTTCTAGGATAACTGCATGTAAAGAATGGTATAACACTAGTAAAGCGGTTGATACGCCGCTGGATTTTTCTCAACCATTTGAGAGAGAAAATGTATTTTTTATCATAATTTCATAACAGAATTCCAGCAACCATGTGCGGTTGTGTGACAATTGCATGTAAAGAATGGTATGACATTAGTATAAAGCTTGGTACGCCAATGTACATCTCCCAATAATTTGCGAAAGATGGAATTTTTATATTATTGTTAGAAAATGTGTTTTATATTATAATTATAAAACATAATTCCAGCAACCAACTGCAGTTCTAAGAAAATTGCATGTAAAGGAAGGTATAATGCTAGTACAAGATTCGGTACGTCCTTGGATGTTTCCCAATCATTTGCGAGACATGACGTATTCACATTAATGTTGGAAAATGTGTATTACATTACAGAATTTTAGCAACCACCTGCAGTTGTGTGGGAATTTGATGTAAAGGATGGTATGACGGTGTAAAGTTTGGTACACCCCTGTACATTTCCCAGTTATTTGCGAGAGATGAGTTATTGTTGGAAAACGTGCATTATATTATGGTTATAACACAAAAATCCAGCAACTAACTGCTTTTCGAAGAAAATTAAGTGTAAAGGATGGTATGATTTCAGTACAACGTTTGTTATGCCACTGGATGTTTCTCAATTATTTGCAAGAGATGAAATTTTCCCAGTATTGTTGGTAAATGTTTCATATTATAATTACACAACAAAATTCCAGCAACTATGTGCACTTGTGTGAGAATGGCATGTAAATCATTTCCGAGAGATGAAATTTTCACACTTTTCTTGGAAACTGTGTTCAATGTTATAATTTTAAAATAGGATTCCAGTAACTATCTACAGTTCTATGAACATTGAATGTAAACCATGGTATGACTTTAGTATAATGTGTGGTACGCCCCTGTACATTTCTCAATCGTTTTGCAAAGGATTCACAGTATTTTTGGAAACCATATTCTATGCGATAATTAGAAACCAGATCCAGTTATGATCCGAATCCCTAAGGAAAGATGGTATGGTTTCCGTGTTACGTTTGGTACGCTACTGTAGGTTTCTCCATCATTTGCGGGAAATAAAATGTAAAAGTAATATTGAAAACTGTGTTCTATATTGTAGTTATAGAACATGATGAAAGCAACCAGTTACAGTGTTGAAAAAATGCGTACCACACTTGATACGAATTTATCATAACGCTTTGTACGCCACGTATCCGAATATTTTGCGAGAGATGAAATTTCCATATTATTACTAGAACCCGTGTTCTATGTTGTAATTAAAAAATTCATGTGTTTATTTTTCTACATATAATAATTCGTTGTAAGGGCTTTTCTCGATGAAATTTATCTTTAAATGTGTTGTTGCGGTTACTTGATTTAAACATCACGTAGGAATAGACCATTTAAACGCTGACGTCACTACAGCGTTATAACGTTAAAGCTGTGACGTCACCCTTGAGTATCTTCGGCAAAATGGCTTGCCAGTTTTGGTTACTGCTTTCATACCGATAATTTTAACTATACTTCTTTTAATGTTCTATTCCCTGCGCGAATACTCTTCATCTAGCGGATATCGATAGCAAAATCGAATTGTTAATTAAATACCAATTTTCTTGTTCCTTATGTAACACATAAGGTAACAAAAAAATGTTCACCTTGTCTAAAAAAAATCGCAAACAAATGATGAACATACGAGACAAAGCAACAAAGAAGTATAAAGTATAAAAACAACCACTGACAAATACAGTTAATTTCACGGTAAAAGCAAAAAAAAGCTTACTTCATTTATAAGTTTAGTAACAAAAAGGCTTTGTAGAATGAGTTTAACAAACTTAATATCACTAAACGTACAAAACACGAACTACTGTTCACATTTGTAAGATGTTGAGCGCGAACTCCAATAAATTGCAGTGTGTAGTTTAGCAGAAACTAATTTTCTGTGCAATAGTACAAAAATTGCGGAAGAAATGAATACTGAACCAAGAACAATTCGCAATGTCTTGAAAAGGAATAAATATCGTTGCTATAAGTTGAAAACTACACAAGAAATTTTTCCAGAAGGTCATCAAAAGCGTATGGAATTTTTGTGAAGATATGATGAATCGGGCTAATGAAAACGAAAGATTTATTGAAAATATTTTGTTTACCAACAAGTGTTCTTTTAACTTACACGGCCATCACAATCCGTCTGTCGCTGTTAGTTACTCACGGGAAAACAAACACATTACCGGACACAATACCCCCAAAAAGTTAATGTGTGGGCAGGAATTTTAGGCAGTTCCATAATTGGTCCATTTTTTATCAACGGAAACTTGAATGCGGACAAATATTTAGAACTGTTCAGAAACCAGATAGTTCTAGCTGTTCAACGCCTCAATATAAATTTTGATGACATTTGGTATCAAGAAGATGGCTGTCCTGCTCATAATGCAATAAGAGTTCAACAGTTTTTGGAAACTACGTTCCCTAACCGTATTATTAGTGGAAAAGGTACTATTAAATATCCTCCTGGCCCACCTGATATAGCGCTGAACGACTTTTTTTGTTTGGGGATACGTATCCCAGCAAATTTATGGGCACAGGCATGAAAAAAGTGTATTCTGTTAAAAATAGTTGGATTATAATGCTAAAGTTAATCTTTAAACTTAAGTTATACTATCAATGTAAATGTTAATGTTCTTGTAAGTTTCTTCTTGGTTCTTCTTACGAGTAGTAATCGAACCATGTGATAAATTCGCAATTACAATATACTTCGATGTTTGAGGTATTATCATTTAATCTTTAAGTGTAAAGTATTTCCTTAATAGTTTCAAAGAACACATCATCTTAATTGCTTTGGTTTCGTTAGAAATGTTGAAGCTAGATTGAAGGAGACTTAAGTAGTTCATATTTTATGCCTACATACAAATATCTACAAGTGGCAACATCGGTTAAGTTATGTCTCTCTCACACTCATATAATGCTTATTGAGTCTCTTTCTAGCTTATTATAAGTCAGACCCGCAATAATGTTTCCATACCTATATTTATTTATCTTAACAAATACATGACGCACAGTATTGCAAAACCATTTATTAATAAATTGTATTCTATTTTTTCTTTTCATCTTCTGTGAGCAGCGTGTTATAAATATAGCTTTAAGTTATTTAAATTTTATATCTCGATATGACCAAAACTCGCCCTGTATAATAATCTATCAAATGATTTGTATTCACTACAGAGAAAATAGTTATTCTTATTGTGACTACTAAGATCAGAAAACAATAATCTGTATACATACGTTCGCGTTACCATAGAAACTAAGATCACCATCTTTATCTAAGAGGGAGGTATTGCGAGTACTGCATTAATAGGTCCGAATTTTTTTTTAGGGAAATGGGAACTTAGAAAGTTACTTACACGTGCTGCAAGAAATGGTGTTCCCGAACTTGAAAACAATCCTGTTTACAATATTCAATAGCCTATCTGGCAACAAGATCGGACCCCAGCACATTTCGGTATTGAAGTTCCAGAGTTTTTAAATTCGAATAGTAATAAATTGATTTGCCGTCGTGGCACAATCGAATACCTGTGCGCTCGCCGGACCTATGTGATTTTCACTGTGAATATTAATAAAATTTGTGTTTCTTCAAACCGCAAAACCTCGACGAAGTAAAAAGCAAAATTGAAAATTCAATTGACGTCGTTAATGAAGATAAACCTTTATTGTTGAAACTTTGTGATTGATTCAGTTTTAAGCCGTTATGTCAAATATATTGATACACAAGCTATACATTTAGAACATAAAGTTTTTGTTATGAACGTATAAGTTCAAAAGTAAATATATAATTAAAAATTATCAATAATTTTATTAAATACATAAATAAAAATATGAAAATGTAAACTTTCAGCATTATCACATATAAAAATACTTATCTTTTAGGGTTTTTAATGGTGTATTTTAAATTTATACAATCTAAAGTTTCGATAAAACAAAGTTATTTTCTTATAATATCTAATTATTATAAAATTATTAATAATTTTAATTAATTTATTTATTTATTTTGGACTTATTCTTATAACAAAACTTATAAATTTAAAATATTAGTCAAGTTGTTTTTATCGTTGAATCTTGCGTTTATTCAAGGCTCACTTTCCATTATATAATAATTTGATTTTATTCATTATATTTAGAAATTTAATCAATTCAATAATAAAGACAAAATTTACATTTGGGCTTGTATTCGATAGCTTTCATTTTAGGCGATACTTCTAAAATACAGGTCTGTTAAATCCACTCGAGAAATTTTTATTTATATTTAATAAATTTTAATAATTTTTAATTATTGAACAATATTAACATGAACAATAATTTTTAAATTATAAATTTGGGAAATTTAATATAACCTGTATTTAATAAAATCTCATTCTTGTATGTAATTTTTATTTAAGATATAAAATTTGGTTAAATTTAAAAGTTGGGTTACATGAAATTTGAACCCAAATAAACCATTTTGAAAGTTTGTTTGATTTGAAAAAAGAAAATATTAAAATTTTCAATAACATTCTTTAGTTATAAAAATAAATACAATTAAAAAGTTTTAATAGAAATAATTTTAAGATTTTAATTGAAACAATTTTTTAAAAACTTTTTGATAACAACCCTAACCCTTTTTAAATAGCAACCGTAAGCGAAAGTTAGCTTATTAAATTCCTTATTTTTTCAGATTTCAACGATATAAAGTTTTGTATATCTAATTTTAATAATAATCCGTAAAACTACAAAAATTTAAAAAAAATCATTTAATTAAATACATACATCGTTATGGCTACGATAAGACAGTTGAAAATCGTTAAAAATAAAACAAGAATGACGGGAAAAATTCTAATTTTAAAGTAATTGTACAATTATTAATGTTTAATTTTAACACAATTCAAGGTCAAAACAAAGTTTCAAAGTGACCGCCGTTACGTTGTACGCAAAATTGATAAACTTTAATAATGTTGTTTTGAACTTTTCGTAACGTTACAGAATTAATAGCAATAGAAATCTTTTCTTTTAAACTATTTATAGCAGTTGGTTTTTCTTTGTACACCTTGTCTTTTATTGTTCCCCACAATATAAATCTAACGTAGTAAGATCCAGTGATCTCGAGGGCCAAAAAATTGTACCACGGGTTGCAAATGTATTTGAAAATCTTTCATTCAAGTAATTCATAACTCTAATCGAGCTCCATCTTGCTGAAAATATTGCAGATTGCGAATTGTATTCAAAGGTACATTATCTGGCATTTCTTCCAAATTGGTAATTAAAAATCTTTCGTAGACTTCTGCGTTCAAATTTTCATTGTAGAAAAAAGGTCCCAAGAATTCCACACCAAACATTTACAGAAAACACGTGTTGATCCCGCCTTTCTACTGTGAGATGTGGATTTTCTGCAGACCAAAACACGTGGTTTTTTATATTAAAAATTCCATTGTTAGTGAATTTTGCTTCATCGGCGAAAAGGATTTTATACAAAAAATTTTGATCTACCTCAAAATTTAGAATAAACCAGTCTTCTCTATAAATCAGTTGGATATAAAGTATTTCCTACGTGGTGGCAATAAGGCTTTCGTTCATATTTCTTTAAAATTAATCTTGTTTCTTCTTTAGAAACACGACACTCCATACCTATTTCCCTAATAGACGCAGTTGGTTTGAAATCTGAATATGCCAAAACATTGGTTTCAGTTTCAACGTTAAAATGTTTTGGCGCATCCTTTGGTTTGGTAAAGGATCCATAAATTTTTCAATTTTCTTTCATTTTACCAAAAATACGCTTATTCAAAATATAACTCTGAATTTCGGTCTGAATCACATACGCATGAATAGTAGCAAAACAACATGTCGTTTCTTTCTTCAATGGAATACATTTTAGAAAGTCTTCTAAACACATTTCTACAGTAATTATCAAAACAAAACGAAATTATTAAGAATGATAAATCCAATAATTAAACTTAATGATATTTGACAATGCGTTCCACTATTGTTTTTACTGGACGATTTTCAGTTGTTTTATCATAGCCATAGCAATGTATTTAATTAAATGATTTTTTTTTTAATTTTTGAAGCTTTACGGAGTATTATTAAAATTAGATATACAGAACTCGTTGAAATCAGAAAAAAATAAGGAATTTAATAAGCTAACTTTCGCATATGGTTGCTATTTAAAAAAAGGTAAGTTACGGTTGTAACTCAAAACGCAGTGATTAAAAAAATTGTTTGAGTAGTGCAACTAATTAATCTTAAAATTATCTATTGAAAACCTCTTTAAGATTTTACTCTTTTTGAATAACTAACGAGCAAACGTTGATTGAAAATTTTAACGATTTTCAGTTTCGGAAACTTGGCAACAATGGCCAATATTCTTGCCGGATTCTAAATGTTCATGTAATTCTGTCCAACTTTGCTAATTTAAACAACTTTGTATTTCTTATAACCATTGAGTAAATTTCAGTCAACGTTACAACAAAGTAAGCCATACAACGTAGTGAGATTTTTGCCACCCTGTATATATTTATTTTAATCATTGAAATAACAAGAATATATTCCCAAAATTTCGTTCCGATTAGTTGTCACGCTCACTCGGAGCACATTACACGGATTAAAAAATAATCAAACGGAAATTACGTAATTTTTTGGAACAAATTTGCCTGATTGGTTAATTAAATGCGATAATCAAACGGATGTCATCATACCTCTAAAACATTAAGCGTAGACGACGTAAAGGTCGTAGACCGAATTAAAAATACAATTCCAAAGTATTCATTTGCAATGCTATAAAACACAATCAAATTGAATAACTGCTGATATGTTTTCATATCTATCTAATGATGATATAACAGAGGAAAGGTCAATTTAATAAAAGTGGATATGTTTAAGTAACCACTAAAAGAATTGATAAAGTCCTACATTTTATGATATCTTATCAATAATATTATTTATTGATTTTACATAGTAACTATCCCTAAACATTATTCGGTATAACTATAAAATAAAAATAATTAATATTAATGAGTGTACAAAATAATAAATTAATTTAGCGATTTTTATTTGATTATGATGTCACGTACGTTTTTTGATATAAACTACGTGTCCAAAATATCGGGTTACATAATTTGTTCAGGAACTTGTTACCCACCTTGTATAACACAAATAAATTTTTACAATAGCGTAGTGGTAATATAGAAAGTACAATGATAATAGTGAATACTGCCAACTTGGCAGTAGGTGTACAAAATTTTGATTAGTCGATAACCGCTTGGATTACTCCTCATTCGATACCAATCATCACCTGGCATTAGAAGTTCATTGGCATTCATTGGCAAACGGAGAATTAAGTGACATTGACAGTACCGGTAGTATGAGGCAGTACTGATATAAATAAGCTCAAAATGGGATTATAATGCCGTTTTAGTATTCGGTCTACAATTTTTGACTAGAAGGTTTACTCGTCGGTATTAATTAAAAGAAAAGTGATCCTGATGCACCGGTGGTGTAAATAAATTTCTCTAAAAAATCAAAACGCAAAATCACAACGGTTAATACTCGGGTTACTGAGTAACTCAAAATATAGCTGCAATTGACCCCCAACGAGAGCGAAAACCACTTGCACACCCACGTGGGGCAATTAAAAATCCCATCACAATTGTCTATAACAACGGGGGCCTGTCACGCTCAACGAGAATACAGTTTGTTTGTTTACCCAATTTAAAATTTTATGGTGAAGATTTTAACGTTGTTTTTTTTTTTAGATCACAAGCAGGTGGTTGATTTCATTAGGAAAATTCAAAATTAAGGGAACGGCGTGTGGTCACCTGCAATTCCAAAGAATGCATGTTTAAGACAGCAGGTGAAACTAAATTTTGAGTGTAAGACAAAATCTTAGTAATGCAGTCAAGATTCTTGATTTACGATTCTACTTCACCAATTTTTGGTCATCTAGGTTCCATTGGCTTAATGTAGCTTTTTGAGAAAATTTAACACATTTAACTGAAGTCGATATTTTTAACAAATACCGTTAATTATTCAAGGTTGGGAGGGGAAGTTTAAGAAAAAATAAGGTTTACAAAGTGAGGTTCTGAAAAAAAAACACAAATAAGGGTAAAAGCCTTTATAGTTTATTTGATATTTCCTTGGTGTCCTTGAAGCGTTATAATTTCAGAGAGCAGTTTAATCACAGAGGGTGGAGACTCAAGTGTTAAACTGTGGACCTACATGAACCTGGCACCCCACATTCAAATAATGCAATGATTCTGATTCCATCTGATTTATAATAGTTTGCACCCGTTTGTACCACATTTTTTACCTTTTCTACCTTAAGGTGTCCAAAATTTAACCCGGGGTTAAAAAATGTTAACACCCCGCTTGAATATTTTGTATCGTTCATGACGGTATTCGAGAGAGGATCGTTTGTACCTAATTGTACCATTTTTCGTTTTGTTTGTACCTCAAGGGGTTGGTTTATACTGAATTTCAAATTTTTTTTTAAAGGGGTAACTTTTTCGTTTAAAGAGATTTTCAAAATCAGGAAGCGGATACTGTTTCGTTTTCGTTTTTACCGGTTTGTACCTTTTTTTCTTTCGCATTTCGAGGGGTACAAAACCAGGGGTTAAAGATGCCAGCACCCCACTTATTATAATATTTTAGTATTATACTATTTTTTATCGTTCTCGACAGAATTGGAGAGAGCATCGATTAAACTCCATTGTACCATTTTTGCTTGGTCTTGGTACATCAAGGAGTACAAATTTAACCAGGTGTTAAAAAATGCCAGCACTTCATTTTAATAATTATAGTCGCTTTTGACGAAATTCGAAACAATATTCCAATATAAGAATAAGCGCCTTTTCGAAAGAAAGATAAGACACTTGCGGCGCGCACATAACGAGATACTGAATAATAGGTTGCTGTAAGGTGTTTGTAATGTGATCTGTTTACTGCTTACCGACAATTTAATTTTCTTTTCGGTCAAGTTATATCTTATATATTATAGTTATATGTATATATATATATATATATATATATATATATATATATATATATATATATATATTAAAATCTGGTGTGGACCACCACACGACCTTCCAACCTACAAAATGGAAATTAAAAAATGAAATAATTTTAATTTCAATTTTTTTTAGATAACTATGCGACCTCTTTTTTATACGTTCATAACGAAAACAGACACATTGTTAACACAAAAACTATAATCTAGGTCAGAATGACGTTTAAAACTTCATGTCAGATAGAGATTAATGGGCATAAATAATGTTAACGTAAAAAAAAATTCCAAAGCCGTCCGTTTCTATAAAAATATCGATAATACAGATTCTGCATTTTCAATCATATTTAATTTTTACATTTATTTCGCTTTACATTAAAAATCGTTATAATGAAAATTTATGTAAGATTAAATTTTCTTTAAAAATACGTCTACACTTTTTTTTTATAAAATTAATTGTTATTCAGATAATGAAAAAATTTGAAATAACACTCAAATTCGACCGTAGGAACTTTTTCCCGCTAAATTACGCGTCGTACCAAAAAATTGCATAGAATATAATTAATCGATGTGTTTAAGGTCTATATCTAGGTATTTTTATATCTTTGAAATATGCAGCTGTGATAAAAACCAATAACTGACTCTAATAAGTCCCCTCTCTCCACCGTTGTATTTCACCCAAAATCTAATCAGCTTTAACCCAAACGAAAACAAGCTTAAATACAAAATTTTAAGTAGGTAGGTATTTTCGTTCTGGAGTTATCGTGGATACTAATATACATCCATACACACACACGCACGCCCGCCCGCCCAAGTACCCACCCGCCCACTCAAAATATTAAAGTGGAGTGCTGGCATCTTTAACCCCTGCTTAAATTTGTACCCCTCTAAATACAAAGGAAAAAAAAAATGGCACAAACTCAATGGAGTGCCATGGAGTTTAGCCGACTCATTTACAGATTTACTGTCTCAACCCTTAGTGACCATTTGACACATGACAATTTCAAAAATTTTGTCAGTTTTCCAGCATTCCAGGTTGGAGTTACTTCGCACCACAGAACATAAGCGTTGTAAGCTGAAACGTCCATGATATTGTAAAAGCTAGTTATTGGCCATCTTTTAGTTTTCCATCTGCATGTGAATGTTATTATTAACTTGTCTAACGTGTCTACACTCCGTTATCGTGGTGCATGGTGCTCATGAGCGTCACAATGCGGCTGGCAATTATGGCTTATTTTTGCGAATAGTTCGAAGCATGGTTATTTTTCTTTTCAATAGCATTTGCCCAGAGGTAAAAAAATTATCACACGTTACGTTTTTAGACCATAAGTAAGATTTAGCACAACTCTTTTACCTTGACCTCTCTCTGGAGGTTCACTTTCTATCAGTTGCTCATCTACTGTTACAGTTGCTCATCTACTGTTACATTTTCGTGAACATTATACAGCGTAGGTAGAATTGCAACCCATTCATCCCACAAGTCCCGCATGGGAGCTAATTTATCAGTTTGGCGTCGTTATGGTTCAGTTTTTTTTATTGTCAAAGCGAATTATGCGTGCAATGACAGGAAGTCGTTGTAGGGACATCATTGCTTTGAATATTGGACGACCTACATTTCCATCCCACAGACTGGCTGCTGCCTCTCCATGAGATTTATACACTCCAGCTAGAAACAGTCCAAAATATGATTCCAGTTCAACTAATGTTAGTTCTTGAAAAGTGTCGCCACAAAGTCTCTTACCTTCTAAAATTGATATTTTCAAAATTAGGTTTACAATTGCGGGTGTAAAATGTAAGAAGTACGCGGATTTTATATCAATTATTCGCGACGTAGCATACCTTGTTGGCCCAGGAATCAACGAAATAGTATTTGCTGCTGATAAACTTCTCGATTGATGTGTCTTTTCATTCCATACTACATAGTCATCTTTTGAAGTTTTCGGTTTCGGACAAATGGTCTTCTTCTTCAGAAGCATTAGAATCACTATTAGAAACACACAAAAGTTTTTCAAGTTCACTATTTCTTATTAGAGTATAGTATCAAGTTTGATATTTACTACGAAACTAACACACAGATGCTCACTGGCTGCATTTATACGCGGAGCCACAGACAAGTTTCAACAGGAATAAACTAATAAAATAAATTCGTCTATGATAATCTGCTTCTCGTTTTGCTAATTTGAACCGCACAAATCACCGGGTCATATAGACCCAAACACAGTGAGTGTAACAAATGCATTTAAAAAAAAACTAATTATAATTTTCTAATATCCATCTAGGTACACCGTTATTAGAGTAATGAAATAAAAGTCATGCAGTGGCAACGAAATATTTCAATAAATTAACGAATTATGCACATTAGAAGAACGCGATTGGGTCTTATTGACCCGAACAAAACAGGAGGGTTAACGGTTGACCACGGCCCCTGCTATCTGATTCTGTGGACGACCCTCCAGATCAATCAAATCAATCTCAATCAAATCAATCTCGATCAAATCAACCTCAAGAACAACGAAACAAAAATGATTTTATTTATTAAACCAATCACATCATCATCATTACATAACATAGTAATTATAATAATAAACCCGTTTGCTTTCTAACAAATGCATCTCACTTGGAACTGGTTAGAGACTAAAATAGAGACGCTTTTATTCTTGCATCACGAAGATTTACTAATAGGACCGAGCTAGTACAGTAGTGATAACACGACCTGCTTAGCATTCGGGAGGTAATGGGTTCGATTCCCATTACCGTCTACCCTGTATGGGTTTTTTTCAGGGGGTTTTCCTCATACACATGTAGCGGCATGGTCACTGTGTACATGTACACCATGTGCGGATATTTCGGCGAATGCTGGGGTTCTATTTCACCCCTCAGAACCCTAACTCCGTTCCTTCCAATTCTATCCTGACCACACCCATGCTTAATCCCACCATTCATATACAATGAGGACACATAAACTCCGTCGCCCCCCCCCCTCCCCCGGCCTAACGTTTGAACTTCATTTGTCAAAATGACAGCTTGGCATAGTTTCGATTTTTTTTTAATAGAATAGTGGGTCATGTGATACTTCCTTTTGAAGGTTTTGCTTAATTCAAACTTCGAGTTTGAAAATATTTGATTCATTTATTTTCAAATGGCGCCCAATTTTAAATTTAATTTCATTTAGGTAGTTTCTGGCGGTAAGTATTTTCTACCTTAATTATGGAACAATTAAGTTTTGTTGCTGTGGTTTCCTAATATTTGTACATTTTGAAGCTTAGGAAAATATCATTTAATTTAAATGGCACGTACGTTGCGAGATAACATCTTGATTTTTTATTAGTTTAAATGTTATAATGAGTTTAATTTATTTTGTTATTTTAATTAGTTTTGTAACCAAAAAATAAACGATAATAATAATAGTCTTGTTAAAACATTACTGGTCGCCATTTTGAAAATGAAAGAATTAAATGTTAACAAACTCGAAGTTTGAATTAAGCAAAAAAAGACCTACAAAATGAAGTATCACATGACCCACTCTTCTATTTAAAAAAAAATAGAACCTATGCCAAGCTGTCATTTTGAAAACTGAAGTTGTGATTTTCAACTTAAAAAATAGACAACGGTAAAAACTTTGTATATGTATCTTTTGCTTTAAGGGAGTTGGGACAATTTATAAAAAAAAAAAAACAATGTTGATCTAACGAATAGTTTATGTAGTGAAGGCATAGATTGTCAGTTTATACCTCCTCAATCGCCTCAGTCTGGCGACCTTTGGGAGGCCGGAATAAAAAGTATGAAATATCATTCAAAAAGTGTGGTCGGTAATGCTTCTTTCACTTTTGAGCAATTTTATACAATTTTAGTAAAAATAGAAGCTATTATGAATTCTCGTCCTATTTCAATTATATCCTCTAGTCCACATGATATCGGTCCACAGACGCCTTCGCATTTTTTGTTGGACGTAAACTGAGCTCCATACCAAGTGTTGATGTGCGCAGCGTGCCTATTAATCGCTGTCATTATATAAGCATTTGCAACAGCTCAAGCAGCACATATGGTAGAGTTGGGGCAAGGAGTACATTAGTGAGCTCCAAGAACGCAGTAAGTGGAAGTTTAAAGGAAGGTGTGATAGTGTTGGTAAAAAACGACTACTCTGCTCCAATGCGTCGTATTGGGAGCGTAGTAACGGGCAAAGATTGCATTGCAAGAGTAGCAAATGTGAAAACTGATACTCGTGTAGTGTAGTTTATTTTTGTTTAAAATAATCACCGTATCATTTAACAAGCACAATTTACTCGTTTAAGAAGTACAGAATTTTGAGTATCTCATTTCATTTTTGAGTTGCTTATATTATTCATTTTAGTGTAGTGTAGTGTAATTCGATAATTCATAACCGTATAAGATTTTGGCGCAGCTTTTTAGTTGCGTCAATAAACTCACATTACATTATACACGCACCGCCTTCATTTTCCTACCCGCTGTCAATTAATGAAGAAATACGTCAATAAATTAACTTTTTACCCGGAGCAAAATTGGAACAAGCCAATTCCTTCGAGAATGTGTTCAGTAGGGGTCCCTCAGTTACTGACCCAAAATCCCAAAAAATCCGTGTTATCGAAATTGCAAAAAAAAAAAAAACGCGTCGCCACTTTGAAATTAAGTATTTTTTTATTTAATAATGGATAACTCCTACAAATCAAAATTTATCAAAAAAGTGTAGAGTAAAAATTTAAAGCAAAATATATAATCATTCAACTGATAAAATTGACATATTATACAGGGTTGTTCATTAGTGAGTCAAAGTGAATTTTCGGTTAAATGATTCACAGTAGAAAAAAATGTTTTATACAAAAGTTGCTTGAACTCAAGCACGCTATAACCTACAAATATTTTCGCATATGCAGAGTGTGCCATAACAGCGGTACATAACTTATCTTTCTTATTTTAAATAGAATGTTATGGTCTTTACTGCGGATTTCGCTTCTGCTCTCAAAAACAACCACTTTCTATTAAACATGTCGTATAGCTAAACTTAACCGTT
>JARFJB010001182.1:0-39989 GCA_036346205.1 Vesta saturnalis | reverse complement strand
AAACCGTTTTGATGAATATTATTAAATTCTAAGTAAATGACCACGGCGATTGTTATTATTTGTACATTAAATTGAAAATATCGATAAATTCATTCATATTTTGTTTAAAACATTACCTGCAATCTGTTTATCTTCAGGTAATAATAACACCATGCGGCGTTCAACTTATATTTCGAATTACTCTTTCAAGGTTTAGAGAATCTTTGAAATGGTACGTATTAACCTTTTATATTTGTATAAACTTCTTGTGTTGATCTTCATAGCTGAAACTGTTAGATATATCAGCAAAAGTGTATATTGGTAAGTTTGCTGAAATTAAATCTTCATTCGAAATACCAGCGATATTGAGGAACTGTCATGATTTTTGTTAAGTTTTTGAAAAATGGACTGTATATGAATTACGTAAATGATGTAAGTTAATATATAAATCTTAAAGTACATTTTGGCCATGAGTTGATGCTACCAGATATAGAGAGGATGTTACGTTTATCAATACAAAACCACTCTTTCAAAAGATACACTGTGATTAGTGTAATACAAAAATAAACTCCAAAACAAACTGACTATTACAAAAGTAGTTCCTATCAGATCCAAACGAGAGGTTTAAAAGTATATTTAATTGCTTCAATAGTGGAAATTTGAAGTCCTTTTGAACAATCCACACATAATTGTTGTATCACACTTTGACTTTGTTCTCCACTTTCTGATCTGATGATTGTCAAAAAGTGTTACTTGATTTATTTTTTACTAAAGTTATAATGCCTTACAACTCTGCTTCATGAATCATTCTAAAGGCGAATGAGGCATTAATTCTTTTTTGAATATTCTTTAGAAATCCTGCATACACTTCACGATTGTGAGTCTGGTATACTTTCGTTCCACGCTGTTGGTAACTTTGAGCAGAAAAACCTAACGGGACAACGGTTGAATTGTTTGATTTGATCGTGAAATTTAATAGACAACTGAGGGACACATTTTTCTTTCTAACGGATCTTACATTTGTCCACAATTATTATAATTTTCGTAGGATTGGTACGTAAATATACTGGTTTCATCATTGTATCCTAGAACAACTAGATTTACGATTCCATTTCACATAAAGCAATCATCCTGTTTACGTTTTCCTCCAAGTAATAATTAAAAATTTCTTTGGCGGAAATCATTTCATTCAAATAGGACTTGCAATCAGAGTATTAAAAATATTAGTTGAACGATAATGGAATTGTATAACAAAGTAAAACCAAAAGTGGTGATGTTCTTTAATCTGATGCTTTAAATTCAGTATGACGTAAGGTTACTTAACGTTTAACGGTACATAGTTTAAGCCTTCATGAATTATGAACAGTGTAAAATCCGGTTTAAAGGTTTGGTTTATCACATGACTTGTGCACATTTCTAAGGAGAAATTACCTTTTAATACAAATGAATTCACTACTGTTACTAAAGAAATAATGCCCATAACACAATGCTGTTTGAAAAATATCAAAAGAATGAAAACACGGTATCCAGGAAAACACAAATAATAACTTTTAATTGTTAATAAAAATATAACTTGTTATAATTTTATTTGTCTAAAATTGAATTAGTTTTTTTGTTTGTTCCGGTCTGAAACAAACAAAGTAACTTAATGCCAAGGTAAAAATTAATCAACAATTTTTCGTTTTATATAAAAATTTATAAATTTTATAAAATAAATTGATTATTAATATACATTGTTTGTCTGAATTTTAGGTTGGTTTTTGTTAAAAAATGTTCGTAATTATTATTACATAAAATAATTTTAAAACCAAAACAGATATTTACCAATTGATTAACTGAACATATAGATATGAATGGTTATTGGAGGTAAATTATTTTGCAATATTCAATTATTTGAGTTATTTGAAAATATTTAAGTTGATTTTAGTTTTCTTTTTATTTCCATTGTTTGAGACATTTCATAAAATTTGTTACCTCGTTTTATATTTTAAAAGAAATTTAAACCGTATTTGCTCATAAGATTTTTTTTTAATATTCAAAAATTTACATGTCAATTTTACGTCAAAATATTATAAACGATTATATTCAAAAGAATAAACATATCTGATTATTGGAAGAATAAAAAATATAACTTAAATTTACAAACTTCTTTTAAAAATTAAAAATAAACGGTTTTGATACATCATTTAAAATAAAGAAAATTTAACATATATTTAATAACGCTTGTTAGGGAAAAAAAAGAAAGTTTTGTTCAAAGATTCATTATTCATTAGAATTTGTTTGTTTTACGATTTGAAACTTTTAACAACAAGTTCGTGTTTATTTATGATTAAGACAATCAAAATTTTTAAAGAACATTTAGCTATATAAAATACAAACGTTCAAGTCTATTGTATGTTTGATAAAAACAAGTAGATAATATCATTAATGAAACATGTTAGTAATAAGTACAACTTGATTGGTATGACATTTAGAAATCTTAAAACAAACAAATTTAATGAATAATGATGATCAAGGATTTTAAACTCATTAAATTTCATAATTTATTTACTTACCAGATAACAAAAGCGTTAGCTGATGGTATATATTTAAAAATTTTCTTTACTTATTGTTTTTAATTTTGTTTTACGTGATTTTGTTTGTTATTGAAAAATTAATTAAATAACTATTCTTGGTAATATATTTATGAATTTTACAAATAAAACGTTTCAATAACAATGATATTATCGTATTAGTGAACGAAAATATTTTACTTAATATATTGTTTTTAAATGTTGTCTACTATCTTTTATTTTTTTTAGATATATCAAAAATTGTTTAAATTGTTACATCGCGTTTTAACATGAAAAAATTAAGTATAGTCTTAAAAAAAGATTTTCTATTTCCTTTAGCGCATTACTCTGAGACATTAATATACATTTCTTATAATTTGATTCAAAGAAATACGCGACTTAAGTGAAAGGAAATTACCTGCTCAATGATTGACCCTAGATAAACACAATAATTTTAATTTATTAGAATTATAAAACTTTTGAACGAATTTTTTTAATTTTAACTATTTCAAAATTTTTTTTTTAGATGCAGTTAAATTAATATAATTCATTTATTTTGAAATGTGCAACAACGAAATAATTGGTAATTAAAAAGGAATTGATATGCATAAACCAGTTTTATTGTTTACTAATAGTGACATTAATTGTACATGCAGAACATAAAGTACATTCAAATATTATATAGGAATGCATTATACCTAATGGGATAATTAGTAGAAAGTGATGAAAGTGGTAATCAATTCTCATTATTTAATCTATTATAATAGGTGACTATTTGCGTATTTAGACCCCAAAATAAGACATTGCGTCAAAATCTTTTAAAAACGAACTTCGAATACCGCTAACGAATGTATAAAAAATCTGGCCTTATCAAAAGATACAATTTGATAATTTGAAATTTAATATCTGGAAAAGTATTTGAGATATTGAATTCAGTACCGAACTGAGTTCGTTGAAAACGTTTGGTAACTTCTGGAATAGAATTACATTTCCATTGTCTCAGAGTAATAAAGCGCTAACGAAATAGAAAATCTTTATTTTACAGACTATATTCTGTTCATCTTAAAAGATATCGGAGTGAAATTTTGGGATTTGTTTTTCCAGTCTGTCTAGTTTTAACTTGTACATTCAGATTGCAGCCTCTTTTACTTGCATATACAGAGTGGTCCATTTTGTTCAATGTTATTTTTCTCATTTTTTTTAATTGCACACCCTGTATTTTATTACAGATTTGAATAGCATTTTTTACGCGCTTTCAATAGAAACTCACTTTTTACTACCTATTCCTAAGTGTTTTTGAATTATTTAGTGATACAGTTGAAAATTGTAAACATGTTTTATTTTTGTTGAATTTGTCACAATATAAAATAAATGAAGACAATCATCATAATTCACAGAAAAACAAAAATTAAACAATGCTAATTACTATAAAACCGTAAAGCTATAAGTTTATGGCACAATTGAACATTTTGCACTATAAAGAAGCAACGCTTAATAATTATTTACTCGTAGAACTGCATAACTGTAAGCTTTAACTTAAAACTTAACTTAAACTTTAAAATGGAAGTAAAGAACACAATGAATTACAAATTTTATATTAAATGTTCAAAAATGTTTCCATTTGCAGCAATGCACATTGTCAACCGCCTAAAGGTTGTTTGACATTTGAATTTCTTAATACTTCGAAATAGAATTGAAGTTCCATATTGTTGTAAATTAACACTTCCTGTTTACATATACAGAAAAAGTTAAGTGAGATGATCTAGTAATAGACCACCGCGATATCCAGCGATCTTAATTTTTGTAAAACCGACGTACGATTATGGTATCATCCATCATGTTGGTAATACATAACTTGTCGAGTATGTAGAGTTACATTTTCAAGCAACTGTGGCAAACCCTCTGAAATTGCAGATATCTTGTGTCAGGACCATCGAAAAGAAAGGTCCTATTTCATATTAGTAATACATTCACAGTCTCACTGATCAGGTAGTCTATTTGTCACAATGGATTTTCAGGTTAAAACACTGCATAAAATATAAATGATGAGCTGCTAAAATTCAATCAAACGGTCGAAGACCCAGAGCAATAATTGTTCTTAGGTATCGATAAAATAGTTTAGAATCTTGTAGAGAAAAGAACCGAAATAGGTGCATTTAAAGAAAGAAGAGACTAAAATAGGTTCTTATTCATTGAAAGAGGGAGAAAGCCTGTAAAGCTTGAAACGGGGAGTAATAGGAATAGTAATTAAGTGTCAATTTATTTATTTTTTTCTTTAGTAAAAGGAAATAAACCAAAAGTTATTGTATACTTACATAAATATATAATAATAAATTATACACAGTATGTATGTTATTAAAACCACAAAAAGATTTTAAGTTAAAATGAGCTTGACGAGGACAAGTCGTGAGCTTGTACATAACTAAGACTGCCAGATACTGTATCTGAGAAACTATCCATCTAGTTGCAAAAATTTACTAAAACAGCAATACAAAAACCTGAAAATATTTTAGGTTCTGAAATGGCTTTGCAACTGCAATCGTGATCTAAAAAATGTTTTTGTGAATTCTGTATATTAACCTAACAAAAAATAAACTGATCTTTAAAGTCGAGAGAATGAACTTTTTTGTTTGCACTTTTGACGTATGTCGAAAACAAAGTGTGAGGTATTCAAAGGTTTCCTTAACACGTTCACTGCACATAGAGATCCTTCTGGCCGAAGTCTGTTATTATCGTTAATATGCTAGGAATAACACTAATTAATATAAAAGATACATTTTTTGTTAAAATTTGGGTTTTGTTGCATATTAATGCTGAGAAGCAACGTATGATTCACGCAGCCCTGGACTTTCAATTTGCTCATACATCCTCGAGAATCACACGCTTTTTCAGTTTCTGCAAGTTATAACAAGTCTTGCAGCTGCTGTTAGTTCGGTGATTCTGTTAGTCCGTCCGCGGCCTGCAATTTGTAAGTAGATTAATGTTAAGTGTTAAAACTGCATTTCTAGTGTTTTGTTGAGTTAATAATAATGAGTTACGAAAAGGAGCAGAAAAACTGAAGCAAGTTTAAAAAGTATTTGTCAGATGAAGAAAGCTGTTTCAAGATTTGAGACGAATATATTGATAGCTTGGAATCATCTGATAGTGAACTACAACCACAACCTAAAGATTGTATTCTGACCAAAAGTACGTCTTCTTTTGCAGCACGAACGTTCAAGATAGTGTAATGGACGCCATAAATCAGGTAATCAAACAGAATGTGCAAGACATGATAGTGATAGTGACGATGAACAAAGTGAGAATACCAACGATTTGAAATAAGAGTAAGTGACGAAATTTAAAGACATTCCTTTTACTGTAATAGATTCTTGTCAAAGATGAAATCATGGTGAATATTATAATAAAGGCCTGATTTCTTGCACTATTTATAACAGATGAAGTTATTGACTTGATGGTGATAGAAACAAATCGATATGCCCCAGTGTAAGAGTTCTTCCGATTTCAAATGCTAGAATTAGTAAATGGACAAATACTAATCACGAAGAAATGAGACATTTTATTGCTGTGGTCATTTGATGAGTCTTTGTTATATTGTTGAGTCATATTGGTCAAAACGTTCTTACGACAACAATGAAGACAATATTACTAATCGATTTCATATTTTAAAGCATGGCATTTTCATAACAATGAAATTGTTACTGATGACAGACTACAAAAATTTCAATAGTAAATCTTTTAATAAAAATTTTCAAAATCTGTAATACAAAAGAGAATGTATGCATAGATGAAACTTTGCTACCATTTAGAATTTGAGTTTGCAATATATACCAATAAGAACAAATTTGTATCAAAATGTACAAACTGTTTGAAAAATCATTACAACTTTCAAGTTTACTGTAAAAGATAAGACTTGAAACAACCTTCATCCGAAAAGGTTGTATTTTCAGAAAAATTGTTAGACAAAGGACGTACAATCCAAGGATAATTACTATACAAGTATTTTAGCACCAGCTACAAAATAGAAATCATCTGTCTCAGACAATAGAAAGTTAAATACGCATATAATCAATAAAACGCTAAAAAGGGCGAAACTGTTGCTGCTGAAAATAATATATATCGTTGTACAAAATGGAAAGACAAGAGGAATGTTTGTATGCTAACTACAAAACAAGTGAAGTAGAACGTCAATTCATTTGGAAAACAAATTGAAAAACTTATTGTAATAATAGATTATTAAACACAAAATACATTTATATCTCAGACCAATGAAAACTTATACCATTCATTACGCATGAAGTAACGAAAATTGGCCATTGAGTTGACTGTAGGCTCTGCTTTAGTAAATGCATATATCTATATCAAAAGTGACCAATGAAAACTGACAATTACAAAGTTCAAAGAAGCTGTTGTTTTGAATTTATTAAAATTATCAGCAAGAGAATACTACAAGTAGTAGAGGAACAAGGAAATCATGAGAAGACATGAACCAGAAATCGCGCATATGTTGTTTACGACAGACTTCAAAGATCGATAGACATCACGCGCAGTCAAAACCCCACAATCAAGATATGCTGTGTAATATGTACCAAACATTATTGTTATCTTGTTTTTTCAGGTACATACATGCAACAAATAAGTATTGACTTTCATTTTTTATGTTTTTCAGAATTATATTTTAAAAATTATGTTTTTAGTTATACTTAAGCTAAAAAGTAGAAATGTAATATTTAGTTTGCACTGTTTGAGTACCAAATATAAAATAAAAATTTGTTGGCATTGGTATTGTAAATTTATTATCGACATATTTTCAGGCTGAGAATCAATGAATTCTTAGTCGCAGAAAATCTGTTTTGGTCTGTACAGCCTAGTATTTTAAGGTGCATAATACTTACATTGAACTGAGAAGCGTACAATGCTCTACGGCGATTAAATATGAGATGTTTGAGAATCAACTGTTGATGCTCACGTAGCTATGACTTTACTGAGCATCACGGTATGATCATGGCAGTCAATGTTAAAGAATATCTTCGAAACGGCTAAGCCGATTTTAACAAACTTGGGCGAGTTGAAATGAGCTATTCTTGGGCTACAAATGTTATAATATTTGAAGTTTTGTTAGTTTCACATGTCGTCGCTAGAGGGCTTTATTCGATATTCCGACAGAAACGGTTAATTTTCGCAAAAAAATTAAATGCATTGGTATGACTTTTTTTCATGAACAAGTAGCTAAATGACGCCTAAACAAGCTCGAAAATCGGATCTCGATATCTTGTTCCTAACCTAAAATATCGGCCAAAGAAACTTTATACGAAAATCCTTAAATTTTTTTTTAACTATATTTTTCTGGAATTGTTTCTATTATGTAAGTTGTGGCCCTAAAAGGACCGATTTAAAGGAGGAAGGTTTTAATGCCCCGTAAATGCTCGAAATGCTGACCATCACGCTCTATGCATTGCTGAAGCCTCTCATGACTAGACAAAACTGCAGCTTCAATTTCGGTCTCGGTATGTTATTGCGTTACGAATCCGGTTTTCTATCTTCTAGTAGTAGGTTGAGTCCGAAACACGATGTCCTTTAAGCGCCCCATAAATAAAAATGAGGCAAGTTAAGTCTGGCGATCGCGGAGGCCATGGAAACAGACTTCTCTTCCAATCCACCGCTGTTGAAATACTGCATTAATATGCTCGACATTAATAGCAAAATGTGCAGGGCAACCATCCAACTGCAAAAACAATTTTTGCCTTGTTTCCAGATACACATTTTCCAAGAACAACGGTAATTGATTGGCCAAAAAGTCAAGAAATACATTGCCATTTAGGGGTTACTCGAAAAAATATGGCCCAATAATTCTGCCTCCCAGTATGCCACACCATACATTTAAACTCCAACGAACTTCACTCAACCAATGGAGATTTTCTGCAGACCAATAATGCATATTGTGCAGATTGACTCTCCCGTCACTACTGAAGGTGGCTCCATCGGTCCAAAGAATTTGAAATAAAAATTTCTATTTTCGTATATCATGCCTAACATCCAATGGCAATAGTCTAACCTTTGATCAAAATTTTCCTCTTCCAAGGCCTGATGCAAAACGACATGATATGGGTGCATTCTTAAAGTAATTAAAAAAAGTTAAAACGAATACCTATATATTTTGATGACCATTACAACTTACCTATGGTCCTTCAAAATATTTTGAACCGTTGTCTGTGATATGCCCAACTCAGTGGATAATGCTTTTGTGCTAACATGAGGATTTCCTTCAATATAGCCAAAGTACACGGTTAATATTTTCTTGTGTTCTTACAATTGTTTGCCGTTGAAACGTAGACCGAAAACTACCATTGGCTCGTAAACTCGCCACTAATCGGGGAAAAACTCTTACATCGCAAGGACGCCGATTTGGATATCGAGCCGCGTAAACTCTTTTAGCTACTGCGGCATTCTGAAGACATTCAAAATAAACCATAAGCACATCAACAGCTTCATTATACGAAAACGCATTTTGAAAGCACAAAAATTGCTCAAAGTAACGCGAAAGTATTGACAACTACTGACAATTTGAGGATTATGTATGTTTTGTTTAGGTTCTGTTTCCATTGCCTGCTTCTATTAATTGTATTTTTCGTATACATCCATAGTGAATATGCATTTAAACAAACAAAAAATAGACCTTTCGTATAACTTTTAGCGTTGCTTACTCGCTCGTAGTAATTTCAAAAAGGTAACCTATTCGGAGTCGAAAGTGAAGTTGCAGTTTTGTCTGCCCATAAGAGGCCTCAGCAATGCTCAGAGTGACGGTCAGCATTTCGAGCACTTACGGGGGCATAAAAAACCTTCCTCCTTTAAATCGGTCCTTTTTAGGGCCACAATTTACATCATAGAAACAATTCCAGAGAAATATAGTTAAAAAAAATAAAAATTTTAAGGTATTTTCGTACAAAGTTTTCTTTGGCCGATATTTTAGGTTAGGAATAAGATATCGAGATGCGGTTTTCGCGAGCTTGTTTAGGAATCATTTAGCTACTTGTTGATGAAAGAAAGTCATACCAATGCATTTAATTTTTTTGCGAAGATTAACCGTTTCTTTCGGAATGTCGAACAAAGCCCTCTAGCGACGAAACTTCAAGTATTTTAACATTTTTTGCCCAAGAAAAGCTCTTTTCAACGCGCCCAAGTTTGTTAAAATCGGATTAGCCGTTTCGAAGATACGAGGGGGTGATTTAAGGAAACCTTTGAATACCCCCCACCACTTTATTTGTATAGATACGCCAAAAAGTGCCAAACAAAAAATCCTCGACTTCAAAGATCAGTTATTTTTTTATTAGGTTAATGTAGCAGAATTCACAGAAGCATCACTTTTTTTAGATTCAAAGTTGCAGTTACGTCTCCTAGCGGCCATTTCAGAAACATGAAAATATTTTCCAGGTTTTTGTATTGGCCGTTTTAGTAATAACTTTTTTCCCGCAAGCCTCTACGATGTATACTTTCCCAGATACAGTACCTCGCATTCTTAGTTGGCCACCCAGTACATACGCCAACAGTAATTTAGCATTTATAATTATAATACTAAAAACAACAATACCCCTTCTGGCCGACGCAAGATCTTACGTATCTTAACCAATTTAATAAACCTATTAATTCAGTTACTTACAAGAAATGAAAATTAATTAAGTAATTCAGCTTGCCTTTCGTTTAACAAAACTGAATACAAACCCCTTTTGGATTAAATTACCTAAATACAATTGAAAAAGCTTGTTCGGTCCACTTAATTTATCTCGAATAAAAAAGAATATTAGTAATTAAGCAATTTAAATTAGAAAAGGCAATTGGTCCGAACAACTTCATCCATAAAACGGTAGTGTATATCATATATATTTGAACTACCGAATAGCATTTAAACTAACACGAAATCTCGCGCTAACATTTGACATTATTCAATATCACGCTACACAAAAAGTTACATCTGGTATAAACATAAGAGTTGCAGCAAAGCTCCTTCACACCACCACATATACAGTAGTACAAAATTAATTATCCCCAAAATGGAGGTTGTACATGAACTCCCTACTGGGTGTGGCACAACTTTAACAAAAATTATTCAAAATGTTGGTTGTTGAGTGGGTGTAACATATTGAAGAATGGTTTAACATATAGCAGTTCTACAGAGTAATTGTATTAAAATTAACTGAAGTCGGGTATCAAGCTGAAACCGAACTTACACTCAGGTTGACGCAACCGTCATTCAGCTGCGTAGACGGTGCAAACGTTCTTCGTACCGTGAAGCGCGGTATCTCAAACATTATATGCCGGTGGAGATGGACACATAACTCGTCTAACGTTCGATAGTGAAGTAGACGGATATCGTGAACGCTAATATTTTATTGTCCAGACTACAGTAAACCGTTCATTAGGTCGAATGAACAATGAACTAGTAGTTCCGCCATACATATAAATAAATTAAGCACAAGATCGCTATAAGTTTGATTTTATTACATACAAAATTGGCAAGATACCATTTGCTAAAGTAAACAATTACAATTACAGTGAAAATGACCTGAATTTAGGCACAGAGAAGCAATCACATAACCTTCACTAACATAATCAAGACCAGTACAGTTAGGTTACTTTATCTTATCGATTACAATTAATTGACTGCACAATTTCTATTAATAACCATCAACTGGTTCCATAAGAAGTCAAAGATGAAAACCTAGATATCAATCATGCAATATTAACAAGTATAACTAGGATTTCTAAGAACTTAAACGTACATCTTTGTTTAGGTGACGAAATGTAATGCAGCAGTACCGAAGACAGAAGTAAAACTACTTCAAGATAACTAGTTAGTGTTATTGGTCCTATGTCGTAATTATTCCGCATATACATATACATAAAAATTTTGATACCTAGTCGCAGCTTCGGATGATAAAGGTGAACGTTAAAAACCTGTCATACACATAACTACTATGCTCGTTAAAGTAAACAACCAGGAAACTGGTACTAGGTGAAATTACCAAGTAAAATTGATTTAATAACTATAGCTTTGCACGAAGCTATCTGTACTAAGAATGCAACTTTATTTGAACGTAAGGTAAGTGAATCATCTTTCGAAGGTATAACCTGAAATAACCTGACCTTTTATAGGAAAATAATACTCTCTCAGCCGGTTTTCTTTCTTAGGAAATACGCCAAGGGCTTGAGATGTGGATTACAAATGTCCGAACCGGTGGTTAAGAAGTTCCGGTCCAGGGAGAAGGATGGTGCCTGTCGATAGGATCGTAGTAATTCCTTCCCCGTACGATTAGGAAAGTAATCTTTTATATACACTTTCCCCCAAACTTCTTATGCTGAAAGGTTTCCGTAAGTATGATTTTAATTATGAGAATTTAATGTCTTACCTAGCTGTTATAGCTTAACTAATGGGTGTGATGAGTAGAAATACCGTGAATATTCTACGTTTAATAACTATACACAGGGCATCTACTGTGTTCAACATTTGAAAGATACTGATTTGCCTCGTAGAGTGGAATTCTTTGAATGGTTACTTGTCAAGGCTCAAGAGGATGAACATGTCCTTGGCAATATCATATGGACAGATGAGGCCAAGTTTACAAAAAATGGAATTTTCAACAGACACAAGTCATTATTGGGCGCCAGAAAATCCTCATGTCGTTCGCCAAAGGGGTTTTCAAGAAAGATGGCAATTTAATGTATTTTGTGCCATAAAGAATGAGTCAATTTTTTATATCGAGTTTTATGATGATAATTTGAATGCAACAAAATATGAAGATTTACTCAGAAATGGAAATCAAATGATTTTAAATAATAGGGCAGGAAGAGAACGTGTGTGGTACCAAATGGATAGTGCTCCACCCCATAATTCTCGTTCAGTAGGCGAATCTTTAACTGAAATCTTCGAAGACAGATGAATTGGTAATAATGGACCTTTTCGTTGGTCTCCTAGAACACCAGATGGCAATCCAATAGATTATTTTGTGTGGGGTTTCATTAAAAATATGGTTTACTCCAACCCAGTAACAACAATGGAAGATATGAAATCGAGAGTTAGAACTGCTTTCAATAGTTTAACTCCAGACTTAATCAGAAGCACTACACATGACAATCTTTTGAAGAGATTACATGTTTGTTTAAATAGAGGTGGAGATGTGTTCGAACTAATTCTGAAATACACTGATAATTGAATTAACTTATTAATTCATGAAATTATTTTCAGTTCGTGTGTCAGCGCTAATAAAACTATTGTTTGAAGAGAAGTTTCTTTTGATGGTTGAAGAGTATTTTAATAATTATTTGTTCATTGTATTATCTGTGACTGATGAAGGAACATCGAACGGAATCTGTTAAATTTCAAAAATAAGGGATGAATACAAGGAAACCACGTCAGTTTCTGTTTGAAACAGTTTATCGATTCGAAATCGAAATAGCATTATCTGATTAAAGTTAATCTAAAATTGGATGTAGGGCTCAATAATGTGTAAATATAGAGGGGGTTCCATTTGAAAAAATTGACTTCCACTCTTTTTTTCATGTGAACAAAGTATCTGCATTTTTTAAAGACCCTGTATGAGGCAAATAAAAATATGACACGAAGTGAAGATCCCCATGGTATCACTCCACTCCATTTCGAATTTGATCGTCTTAGTACCAGAGAGTTCAAGATTATCAGCGTTTATAAAAGTACATGTTTTGTAAAAAAAAATCAAAATTAATTTATATCTCTTAAACGGTAATGACAGGTATAGGTAAATAGTACATGAAGTTGTTGACAAAGTAATAGGAAATCATAGTATGATATTATATACAGGGTGTTCAATTTATAAAATCAAAGTAGTCTACTTTATAGTAGAAGCGGAAACGCCGCAACATCTAAAATATTTTAGGCTTGTGGATCATATTAATTTATGTATATTGTCAAATTTTCAGGTTGATCCGTTATCTGGTTTGCCAGAAACGTCTAATGAACGCTCAACGTGAAAAGCCCTGTATAATGTAATGAAAGATACTAACTATATATACAAATTCTTGTTCTACTTTTATTCCCAATGGGTAACTGTTGAATACAGCTTTCAAAATAATTCACTGTAACAACTGTATTAATCACACTGGACGTTAATAATCTCTTAACTGAAGACTCTTTAAAAAAATGGTCTTTTCTCAACAGCCAAGTGTAGAACAAACAAAAACGAATTTTTATTAAGCCAAAGGATTTATCAAAAACCCAAAGAATTTTAAACAAAAATGATAAGACTGGAAAGTTGTGATCTCTATATTGATCTTTCAAATATTTACCAATTTTATAATTTGAAGTCTTTGAAGATCAATATAGGCCACACTCATTGCTGGGTAGTTTGTATCTGTATTTACTGTTTAAACATTGATATTTCAATTAAAGAATGAATAATTATGTAGTTTATTATTCCCAATTCCCAAAACTAATCGATGATATCTACTTAAGAATGATTTTAGCTTGCTTGCTATTAAATGCTAAGGGTGAAACAAAACTGTGTCCACAGCTGAGAGAAATTGTAGAAAAGGACTGCTGCATCCATAAAACAATAGTGTATATTATATATATATTTGAGCTACCGAATAGCATTTAAATACGCTACACAAAAAGTTACATCTGGTATAAACATAAAAGTTGCAACAAAGCTACTGGGCACGACCACATAAACAGTAGTACAAAATTAATTATCCCCAAAATGGAGGTTGTAGATGAACTCCCTACTGGGTGTGGCACAAATTTAACAAAAATTATTCAAAATGTTGATTGCTGAGTGGGTGTAAAATATTGAAGAATGTTTTAATTAACATATAGCAGTTCTACAGGGAAATTGTATTAAAATTAGCTGAAGTCGGGTATCAAACTGACACTGAACTTACACTCATGTAACATGTTTAACAAATACTCATTGACAGAATTAATATAAATGTGTTTAATTTCGTTGAAGATGATCGTAACCTGCTGAAGGCAATTTAAATACGAGTTGTGTTCGTGGGTAAAATGTTTGTCAAATACTTGCTAACAGAATTAAGGAAATGTACTTAATTCCGTTGTAGGCGACCATATTCTGCTGAAGGTAATTTATGCATGCCATAAAAGGAAAGAGCTGACCTGTGTTTCTGAAGGTTTATGCGTTGTTGAAGGTAGCCAGGATTTCGCCAGCTTCAATACAGGTGTAACCTCAGCGATCATGCCAGAGAGATCCAGAACGGGTAATCTTGTTACATCAATAAAGACAAACCCAAATGTAAACATGAACTTGGGTAAAGTTATATGGAAACTTAAGGTGCTAAAACGAATGTAAAGGATTAGAACGGTGTTTAATCAGTGAGAAAGTGTTACCTCTAAGGTCGAATGCGAGCGTTAGTGTAAATGTCTTAACCAATTGCTGACATCTATTTCTTTGAAGAAGTAATATGAAATGCTTTTGTGTTTGAAACCTGAAATAGAAGTTCTAATTACAACGAGGTCGAGATCTGATACGGCTTACCGAAAATGTGTGGATGGAGTGAAATATTTCTATTACATCCGCCTTTAATAGCGATTATATCACTTCTATACAACAGAGCAATACTATATTATGAAAATTTTCCAAAAAAATGATGCTTAACATCTACAAAATAGAAACAAGAACATTTTCTGGAAATTTCAACCATTCCACAACAATGGTGGTTTTGAAAAGAAAGCCAGCGCGTCAAGAAACAACTTGAAGAATATTGCTATCAATCATTGTTACCACAATAGCATTTTATGTATTGTTAACAGAATAAACCGTTATTTATACAGTGCATTTATTAAGAAATAGCAAAATAACAGATCCTTTTTCAGAGTTACGTATACCAATGACCAGAACTACGTACATCTCAGAGATGGCGCTATAGGTATTAATTGAAATTAATTTTTCTTTGTGAATGGTAAACAACTACAGAAAGCTTAGGACGTTAAACTAGCGGAGCTAAAAACGAGTAACTTTTGAAATACAAAGGTGGATACGAGAGAGAAATTATTTTCGTATAATGTAGAAACGTCACATTATAAAAGAAAATTATATGTGAATTTAAGGTAGGTTTTAGAAACAGTAACCAGATAAAATGATACAATAGATCCTATATCGATTTTTGCACGTTACAATTTTCAACGGAGTAATTGTGAATATTATGTTTATTAACGACTCCTATGCTATTAAAACTTGCTTCGTCGCTAAATAGCACAAATTCAACAAAATTGGCTTTTAATTTTGTCAAGGGTAATATTACAAAATGCGACACGAGTTGCGAAATTTTGCGGTCGTAAGCTTTGATGCAAACACAAATGGTATGGTGATATTTATGTTTGCTTATAATTCTTCGTATTAAACTTTTGATCAGATCTACTTGTACCGCAATATGACGAACACTTACATAATGGTTTTCTTCTAAATTTAATAAAACTGTCAACTCGTTTTCTTCGTTTGCAACTGTACGATTTTCTATATCACTTTTTTTGTATGTGACATTTCCTCAAATCGTTCTCGAATAAGTTGAAACGCTTCAGGTCTTGCACGTCTAAGTAAATAGTGCTTTTGCTTATAAATCCTGGATGCCAACAAACAGTTCCTTTCAGCTTCTCCCAAAACATAGATCATATTAATCAGTTCTTCTTTTGAAAAATTCATGGCACACTAAGTAAATAATGAAGTCACTATCAGTTAATTATTTGACAATTCTTCACGAATTATTTTGTTACACGTCCAAACCGCACTAGGCGTCGTGTAGGCTTACAAATGTAAGCGGGTTGCCAAGCCAGCTAACAGGGAGATGGGCGTGGTCGAAATAATAAGTAAAATGAATGATTAATATGCTCAAACACCTTACACTTACACTCAGATAGCTCAATTCGGGAAAATATGTCTCTAGGCGCCACCACAATCGAAACTTTGTTAATATAATTGTCTTAAGCTGGATGTTAATTAACCCTACCTGATTGTGGAAAGTAGGATTGTGCTTACTCGGTAAACTCATATACGAAGGTTCTAAAACAAACACTCGTCCAAAACAATTCAACTCAAACTCAAATAAATTTAGTACTACCCAGGTTATTAAAAACTTTTTGAATACACCTCGTAAACTAAAACTTCCAAAACAAAATTGATCACTCAAATTCATTCAATGAACGATAATTAATTTTTAAAATTCTTAACATGAACGATATCTTTTAAATTTACTTTAGTTTTGAATCGTAGTTGACATTCGTAAACATTTAAGGTTTCAAAACTCAAACTTTTTGTTATACTTAATGACATTTTTAAGACAACAGCTGATCTGTTAATAGTGCATTGCTCTAATGAAACTGACATAAAAATTTTGTAATCAACCTGGCTAATATGAACTTTCAGGTCGTTCCTTAAATCTGAAAAATTAAAATCTGCAAAGCTTACTTTTAAAATTATCAAAACAAGATCACCAATTAAGTAAATGTTACATCTGTGTTTCATACCTGGTTAAATAAACAACAAAAAAAAAATTAACGATAAATATATATTGTCCTGCATAAAATAATAAAACAAATGTTTACATACACAATATTTACATATACCTCAACAACGTTGTTGAAAATCAAAACCACACGTCACTACCAATTTCTGCAAAATTCTTAATACTATACAACCCAACACAACATAATTCGAGAACGATTATCTTTTCGCTTCTAAGCTAATTAATATTTGATCACATTACACAAATGAACTAAACCAAAGAGATAATCGTGCTTTACTAAATTTTTAAAATACTTAAATATAAACCTTACTTAAAATCGTCCATTAATCCTTGGATTTTCTTTCTTCCGTAAACCAAATATATGTAGTCCATTTGTACTGCTTAAAATTGCCTGAAGCACATTACAAAAGGCTCAACAAAACTTATTCCTCTATGCACTCACAAATAGTCTAATAACACGTAATGAACTGTATACGTTTGGTTGCCTCCTTAAAATTTCTAGCAACCCTTTACACCAATTTAGTCCTTATATAATAAACTTTCAATGTCATATAACGTTATTTAAACATTGGTTTAATATACAACGAACGCTTCGTTCACTTAACAGGTGGTCTCATAAATACTTTTAGCTGAATCTCGTTACAAGGACACGCGCTGCACTTAATACTTTAACATAACAACTGTTATCTTTATTCAAATCTGCTTACGCACTATTATTTTCTTGAAAATAAACAAACTAATTTTATCTTCAACTCAATTTTAATTATTGTTTTGTTTATGAATGTTTTTACGATTTATCCCCGGTTCGGGTTACGCAGTTGTTTAAACAATTACTGCCTCATTAAAATTCACAAACATACTCCAACATCATCCCATTCTAAACCACATTACCTCCGCACGCGCGTTTCATCAACAGCCAAAAACGAAAAAGCTTAACTAACTCGTCAATCTCTGACTTCCCTATTTATAACTTCAGTCATCCATCTTTAAACATGTCTTCCTTCCGCGTTATATTCTCCAATAGTATTTACTCAAAATGTCATAGTTCTGATAGCTGCTTCCCTCTATACAAGCACGCGTGTAATTACAATACATCGCCATATTTGTTTTCACTTACAAATTTTACAATTACTTCATGAAGAAATCATTTTTCGTCACTACATTCATTCAGTAGCCACTCTGTACCATTACGCAACTTTTAACATTTATCTCCAACTTGCGCTCAATCTGCTTCCGCAACATTTGCAAAAATCAGTACAGTCTAATGTCTCAAATTCCATATACATACATTTATTCTCAAAGCAATTGCACAACATCACAAAACCCTTCGGAAATTAATACTTAAACATACCCAATCTTTCTCTACATATTTTCTAAAACATTTTACACTTATTCTTCACATTTTCTAACCAAGATTACTCATCTATCTTCAAACATTCCGATTCTAACAGCAGCAAAACAGTAGCGATACAGTGGTAAGCATTATCGTCCCATCGACAAATTTCTCTTCACATTTACATTCATCAAAATCTAATTATTCCAACACTAAAGTCTCTATAATATTCAAATACACGCATCTGCATACAGAATTATATTTCTCCTAAATTTCCAGTGGCGTATCACTCACCCACATACATTATGCACACACAAAAAAAATTTTTTTTTCGTTCAAACTCAATACACTCGCACTCAAAACACGTAATACACGTCATTATAACATCCTACATACAGGGTGCGTCATCGCAACCTGACACCTCCACGAGGAGATTTTCTTCCAGAAAAACTCAAAAATACTGGTCCTAAGAGACCTACACAAAGTCAAAAACTAGAACACTTCACCGAGGTCCGTCGTGAAGCCACAACCCAACTAACGGTGTGTGGTGGAGAGTGGATCCGCTCCGCCCCATCACAAAGACAAAGATCACACAAAACAACACTGAGCTGCAGCACCGCCACTACAACTCAGCCGGAGACATAGGGCCCGAACCTAAAAGAGGTGGGCAGAAACCACACCCTAAACATGGCCTGGCGAAAGCGGTCCAAAACCATGGGGACCGGTGTAGCCGAAAATCGAAAAGCCACCGCCAAAGCGGGGTAAACATCAAAAGATACGAGCAATCCGCTCCGCAGCCGATGAGGGGTCAGCCTCACCGACTACCACCTACGTCACTCTCACTCCAACGCAGTGGGACTAAACCCGTCAATGCTGGGAGTTCCACAGCCGTGTCCCACGTGACTGCTTCCCTACCCAACACCTGCCTCCTGGTGTCGACATCATGCACTCACAAAAAAAACACACTCACCCAAAAAAAACAAAAAAACAAACGTCAAATCCGGTAAAGTTCAAAAGAACACGTCACAAATCGGTAATCAATAAAGTAGACCCATCAGACTTTCTAAAAACAAAACACCCTAATCTAAATAATCGTAACTATATACGACGGCTATACCGTAAAGTGGTCTAAAACCAAAATAACCCTATTATAATCTAAATCCAAAAATGCATATGCTTAACTATAACTATATTTATATTTACGAAAGTGGAACTAAACAACCGAACTCAAGAACCCAAAAATAACCCTGCGTCAAACACGCAACCA
Source organism: Vesta saturnalis (assembly GCA_036346205.1). Lineage (NCBI taxonomy): Eukaryota > Metazoa > Arthropoda > Insecta > Coleoptera > Lampyridae > Vesta > Vesta saturnalis. Next base: position 20,356 of record JARFJB010001182.1, on the reverse strand, counting down.
ACAAAATAACGACACTCCGCGGGAACGACACAACCAACCCTAAAGCGGACAACAATGCCCCCCAACAAGACCAAGGTCTCACCCTACCTCGACACACCCCTTTGATTAGTCGCCTCTTACGACAAGCAGTTGGCCTCTGCTGTAGGAAAATTCTAGGGCCGTCCCTACACAGCCAAGTGTGCCCCAAGGACACAAACAAAACAGAGAAATTCTGATATAAAAAGAAACTAGAAATAGTCCACTCCACACGCCCTATAGTTTTTCCGACCAACCTACCAATAGCAATCTGACGGTAGAACAAACAAAAAAAAATACGATCTATTAATTCAATAGCCTAACCTACTATATATATATTCACTAAAATCTTATCTAACTTAATCGTCTGAGGGTCTGAACTTTAAATCTTTGGCATGCCATATGCCTCTAGAGTCGCCCGAGGCGTCCGATAACTCATACGTCTGATACGAAACTTTTCTCTTTATATAAAACGGTCCAATAAATTTAGGTGCTAACTTCGCGGCAAAATAACGCGACGCGTCCGATAAAACATAACTCTTCCGCCATACAGTATCTCCTACTTGAAAAGTAGCTAATCTTCTTCGTAAGTCGTAATTTTCTTACTTCTAATATATGCTGCATTCAATCTTCTTTAATGTCATCATACACTTCTTGAAAAACATTGCCTCTAGCAATTAAAGGTTCTCTATCCGCAAACGCGACGTCATTCAAAGTATTTCCCACTACGGGTTCTCCATGTCTCGTTCCATCGAGATTCATTTTCTACCAAAATTCGCAAAATACGGCGTCATTCCAGTAACTTCATGAGTAGCTGTCCTAATTGCACAAGCCACCTTCGCTAAATACTTGTCCCAATTTCTGATTATCTTCAATATACGATGCTAACATAGTCTTCATTACTCGATTAACCCTTTCTGTTGGGTTCGCCTGAGGGTGATAATTTGCATTAAAAATGATCTTGGCATTATACGATGCCACCATATTCCTAAAAACTGCACTTCTAAATTGTGATCCGTTATCACATAACACATACAACGGTACACCAAATAATAAAAACACATTCTCTTCGATATTTTTCACAACACCCGCGGCCGTAGCCGTACGTAACGGGAAAAATAACACAAACTTCGTAAAATAATCTGATACCACTAGAACATAACTATAACCACTTTTAGACCTAGGAAGAGGTCCCACAATATCCGTCGAAATCATTTGCCACGGTTTATCGATAACTGGATGCTGAGTCATCAGTCCTGCCGGTAATCGCTGTTCAGGTTTATGTGCTATACACACTTCACACTTATTCACATAACGTTTCACATCATTCTTTAACTTAGGCCAATAATATAATTTCGAAATACGCTCATATGTCTTGAATATACCTGCATGCCCTGCAGTAGGTTCGTCATGATACTTCCTCAACATTTCACCACGCTTCGCCTTCGGAATAACTTCACGCCAACTTTCCGCGTCTTCACGTAAATTCGGATAACTACACGTTACATGCTTATATAACTTCCCATCTTGAACTCTCCATTTTGGATACGCTATCGGTCGATTTTCAATACATCTCTTCATTCTTTCAATCCATTTATCTTCTACAATATCGTCTTCTTCATTATGGTCTTCGCCGGTAATGTCACTGTCGGTATTATCTTCACTAGACGTTTCCTCAATAACGGGAACTGATCGCGATAAGGTATCGGGTACTACATGATCTCTACCCTTCCTATGTATAACTTCAAAATCATACTGCTGGAGCCTAACTGCCCACCGAGCCAAACGTCCTGTCGGATCCTTCAAATTATGTAACCATACTAAGGATGCATGGTCCGTAATAACGCTAAACTTAACTCCCTCGATGTATGGTCTTAGCTTCTATCGACCATAACACCGCCAAACACTCCTTCTCCGTAGTCGAAAACTTCCGCTCGCTACGCGTCAATGATCTACTATTATAACATATAACTTTCTCCACTCCATCAATAGTCTGAGTCAAAACTGAGCCGATTCCATAATCCGATGCGTCAGTTTGAATCGAAAACGGTAAACTAAAATCTGGACACGTGAAAATAGGTGCTGTCACTAAACAATTCTTAATAATATCCAATGCTTCACTACATTCTTCCGTCCACTCAAAACGTACATTTTTCTTCAATAATTTCGTAAGAGGTGCGATAATAGACGAAAACTGCGCGATAAAACGCCGATACCATGATGCCATACCGATAATTCTTCTGATTTCCGACGCTGTAGTCGGGACCGGGATCTTCAAAATAGCTTCAACCTTCTCGGGATCAACTGATAAACCGGTAGAATTTACCACATAACCCAAATAACGCAATTCGTCACGACAAAAGGAACACTTGTCCTTGCTCAACGTTAAACCTGCCCGTTCAAAACGCTTAAACACTTCCGTTAACACTTCAATATGTTTCACAAACGTCGGTGTACAAATTATAGTATCATCAAGATAAACAAACACATAAGGTTCCAACTCTGAACCAATAACACTGTCAATTAATCGTTGCACGATGCCGGTGCATTAACTAAGCCAAAAGGCATTATCTTAAACTGATAAAGACCCCTATTGGGTACCGTAAAAGCCATAAACTCTTTCGAATCCTCCGCCATTGGCAGTTGCCAATACGCAGACTTAATATCTAAAGATGAAATAAACTTCGCGTCACGAAGACGATGTAAAATTGACGAAACGTAAGGAATAGGATAAGCATCCTTCTCCGTAACCTTATTCAACTTGCGATAATCTACACAAAACCTATATTTCCCGTCCTTCTTTTTGACCATAACAATGGGACTAGCCCATGCACTACTCGATTTCTCAACCACTCCAAGCTTCAACATTTTCTCTAACTCATCATCAATATGTTTCTGCATAAATGGTGATACACGATAATACCTCTGCTTAATAGGCTCACTATTGGTCCTAATTCGGTGCTCTACTAAATTTGCGCAACCTAACTCTTTCTCCTTAGTTCTCACAAAATAATCCTCAACTAAATTGTCTAATAAATTCAATTGTTCGGTAGTCAAATCTAAACGTGAATGTATTACTAAATCCCTAGTCTCTAAAATTTCAATTTCACTCAAACTTTCAAACTGCCATTCACCTCTACGAAAATCAGGCACAATACCTGCCTTTTTCCAAAAATCCCATACTAATATCATCTGATGTCTTATATCGGGTACAATAATCACGTCCATTATAACAATTTTACCTCTAATTTCAATCGGAATCGTCACAGTGCCTACAGATAACACTTTCTGGCCATTCGCCACAACACACGTAGTCACACGCTTACTTCTACACCTAACCCCTAACCTTTCTAAGCTATTCCATCCTTTTATTCCCAAAATCGTTCTAGAAGAACCACTATCCAAGAGTGCTAACATAGACTGACTATAAACATTAACATAAATAAATGGTCTCTCATCTGAACCCTGATTGTCAAACATGTAATTCAATAAAACTTTATTTTTCGAAAACGTTATCTCTGCTTTATTTCGAGAACTATTATAAAATATAGCCGACTCTACAAAAACTTCGGAAGACAATATGCGACTGTCTATTGCCTCCCTTCCCCATTTTATTCCCTGATTACGTGGAAATCGTGAACATTTAGGACATGTCCTAACGGTAAAATCTGCCCTACCACATCGATAACAATACATACTCTTTTTCGGTACCTGACATTGAACTGCCTTATGATTGCCTTGCTTGCAATTCCAACACAACAAAGGTTTCGCCACATTCATAGTCTTTTTGGACCCAGACGGTTTCACTTCCACTCTCTCAGATACCTTAACTTCGTCACCCTTCACAACATTACGTGACTCACTCACACTCTCTACTTCACGTACATATGCTAAATCTGTCTCCAAATCTGACTTTCTCCTACTCGGCGGTACGTAACTGTCCATTGCCTGTATACGTTCTTCAATCAATCTCCCATACATAATTAAATCACTAATAGTACTAATTTGGGTAAGTCCTATTTGAGTCTGATAAATAGGAGCGATATTTTTACATAAAATTCTTAATTGTTTATCCTCAGATAATCCTTCATTAAGACGCGAAAATAATGTGCGCATAATCGCAACATAAATACCCATAGGTTCGTCAGACGCCTGTGTGCGTCGCTTAATTTCCTCAATTAATCTCTCATCGTAATCACTGGGCTGGAACTGCAAACGCAAAGATTCCACCAATTCACTCCATGTCTTAACCTCTTTCCTAATTGACCTGACATAAATAAGTGCGGTACCGGTAAACAAATCTAAACATTCTGCAAACAGTTGCTCATCTTTAACGTTACGGGAAACTTGTAACTCACTAATTTCTCCAAAATGCATTTAACGACAAAGACTTAATGTCACCTGAAAAGAGATGTTCCACTTGCATACGGGAACACTCTTCGCTACAGTCATAATAGGCGCTACGTTTACTAAAGGGTCAACTATTGGTAATTCAGTCTTAAAATTGGTTGATGGTGAAGCCATCACGTCATCTGTACTTATCCCTACATTAGCGGGAGTCCTAACTACTACTTGCCTATCTAAAATTTCATAATTCGAAACTAAAATTGCCATACTCGTAATGAAGTCCTCTTTCTTTATTTTCTACATCAGTTTTGCCACAACATTATTAATTCTATTAAAAATATACTTAAATTTCGTCTCAATAGTCGCTATAATTTTCGTAGTCACGTTACTATGTAATTCATCAATTAATTTCTCAATTTCTAATTTAGTTTCATTAATAGCTAACCTATCAGTATCAAATTCAAATGGGTACGGGGGTCGCGTACTCGCCCTACCCGCAGCTTCTTCACTATAAATATTCCTAAGCGCTTTCCGTAAAGCCGTAATGCCTAAGGAAGCATCGCCTCCCCTAATAGCTATCTCACACTTAATCTCATTCAACGTCAAACAATCAATATGGATCTTATATCCCATCTTAACAAATAAAGGTTCCCAAAATACTTCAAAATATATCCTAAACAACTCGTTAATACCACCAAAATATCTTTCAGAACAAAGGAATTCACTTAATACACAATAAGCTCAAAGTCACAAATGTAAATACTTAAACCACTAATTGTCTCCTCACAAAAAAAATTGCCATACGACTCAACATTCACTAATCTCACCAAGTCCAATCGATAATTCGTCAACAATCAGTAATCTAAACTTCAGAATCCAAAATTCTACTACAATATTTCATCAAACATCAAAATTAAGTCACAATTCATTCACAAGGCCCCACGTTGGGCGCCAAATAATTATGTTACACGTCCAAACCGCACTAGGCGTCGTGTAGGCTTACTAATGTAAGCGGGTTGCCAAGCCAGCTAACAGGGAGATGGGCGTGGTCGAAATAATAAGTAAAATGAATGATTAATATGCTCAAACACCTTACACTTACACTCAAATAGCTCAATTCGGGAAAATATGTCTCTAGGCGCCACCACAATCGAAACTTTGTTAATATAATTGTCTTAAGCTGGATGTTAATTAACCCTACCTGATTGTGGAAAGTAGGATTGTGCTTACTCGGTAAACTCATATACGAAGGTTCTAAAACAAACACTCGTCCAAAACATTCAACTCAAACTCAAATAAATTTAGTACTACCCAGGTTATTAAAAACTTTTTGAATACACCTCGTAAACTAAAACTTCCAAAATAAAATTGATCACTCAAATTCATTCAATGAACGGTAATTAATTTTTAAAATTCTTAACATGAACGATATCTTTTAAATTTACTTTAGTTTTGAATCGTAGTTGACATTCGTAAACATTTAAGGTTTCAAAACTCAAACTTTTTGTTATACTTAATGACATTTTTAAGACAACAGCTGATCTGTTAATAGTGCATTGCTCTAATGAAACTGACATAAAAATTTTGTAATCAACCTGGCTAATATGAACTTTCAGGTCGTTCCTTAAATCTGAAAAATTAAAATCTGCAAAGCTTACTTTTAAAATTATCAAAACAAGATCACCAATTAAGTAAATGTTACATCTGTGTTTCATACCTGGTTAAATAAACAACAAAGTAAAAAAAAATTAACGATAAATATATATTGTCCTGCATAAAATAATAAAAACAAATGTTTACATACACAAGGGTATTTACATATACCTCAACAACGTGGTTGAAAATCAAAACCACACGTCACTGCCAATTTCTGCAAAATTCTTAATACTATACAACCCAACACAACATAATTCGAGAACGATTATCTTTTCGCTTCAAACTAATTAATATTTGATCACATTACACAAATGAACTAAACCAAAGATTAATCGTGCTTTACTAAATTTTTAAAATACTTAAATATAAACCTTACTTAAAATCGTCCATTAATCCTTGGATTTTCTTTCTTCCGTAAACCAAATATATGTAGTCCATTTGTACTGCTTAAAATTGCCTGAAGCACATTACAAAAGGCTCAACAAAACTTATTCCTCTATGCACTCACAAATAGTCTAATAACACGTAATAAACTGTATACGTTTGGTTGCCTCCTTAAAATTTCTAGCAACCCTTTACACCAATTTAGTCTCTTATATAACTAAACTTTCAATGTCATATAACGTTATTTAAACATTGGTTTAATATACAACGAACGCTTCGTTCACTTAACAGGTGGTCTCATAAATACTTTTAGCTGAATCTCGTTACAAGGACACGCGCTGCACTTAATACTTTAACATAACATCTGTTATCTTTATTCAAATCTGCTTACGCACTATTATTTTCTTGAAAATAAACAAACTAATTTTTATCTTCAACTCCAATTTTAATTATTGTTTTGTTTATGAATGTTTTTTTCGATTTATCCCCGGTTCGGGTTACGCAGTTGTTTAAACAATTACTGCCTCATTAAAATTCACAAACATACTCCAACATCATCCCATTCTAAACCACATTACCTCCGCACGCGCGTTTCATCAACAGCCAAAAACGAAAAAGCTTAACTAACTCGTCAATCTCTGACTTCCCTATTTATAACTTCAGTCATCCATCTTTAAACATGTCTTCCTTCCGCGTTATATTCTCCAATAGTATTTACTCAAAATGTCATAGTTCTGATAGCTGCTTCCCTCTATACAAGCACGCGTGTAATTACAATACATCGCCATATTTGTTTTCACTTACAAATTTTACAATTACTTCATGAAGAAATCATTTTCGTCATACATTCATTCAGTAGCCACTCTGGACCATTACGCAACTTTTAACATTTATCTCCAACTTGCGCTCAATCTGCTTCCGCAACATTTGCAAAAATCAGTACAGTCTAATGTCTCAAATTCCATATACATACATTTATTCTCAAAACAATTGCACAACATTACAAAACTTTCTGAAATTAATACTTAAACATACCCAATCTTTCTCTACATATTTTCTAAAACATTTTACACTTATTCTTCACATTTTCTAACCAAGATTACTCATCTATCTTCAAACATTCCATTCTAACAGCAGCAAAACAGTAGCGATACAGTGGAGCATTATCGTCCCATCGACAAATTTCTCTTCACATTTACATTCATCAAAATCTAATTATTCCAACACTAAAGTCTCTATAATATTCAAATACACGCATCTGCATACAGAATTATATTTCTCCTAAATTTCCAGTGGCGTATCACTCACCCACATACATTATGCACACACAAAAAAAATTTTTTTTTCGTTCAAACTCAATACACTCGCACTCAAAACACGTAATACACGTCATTATAACATCCTACATACAGGGTGCGTCATCGCAACCTGACAATTTATAATAAGTATCTTACATTTATTAAGTTGTTAAGAAACAGAAAAAGACAATCGAAAACCATTGAGTTCGTTAATTCCATTTTAAAGTTTATAGTTGTGCAGTTCTACGAGTAAATAATTATTAAGCGTTGCTCTTTTATAGTGCAAAATGTGCCATAAACCTACAGCAATTAGCTTTATTTCATTTTTGTTTTTCTGTGAATTATGATATTGTCTTCATTTGTTTTACATTACAATTTTCAACTTTATCACTAAATAATTCAAAAACACTTAGGAATAGGTAGTAAAAAGTGAGTATCTATTGAAAGCCCGTAAAAAATGCTATTCAAATATGTTATAAAATACAGGGTGTGCTATTTAAAAAAATGAAAAACAACATTGAGAAGAATGGACCACCCTGTATATACAAAGAAAAAAGTCTGCAATCTGAATGTAGAATGGACCACCCTGTATATACAAAGAAAAAAGTCTGCAATCTGAATGTAGAAGTTAAAGCTAGACAGATTGGAAAAACAAATCCCAAAATTCACTCCGGTATCCTTCAAGATGGCGGAACAGGAGCCTACTTAAGTGACTAATTTTTTTACGTAGAAATGTCAATAACTCAGGAACCGTTAGTTGTAGACCCATAGTACCTTATATCATTTTGCTCAACATTTAACAGAGAATTCAAATATATATAAATGTATCTATATATATATATATATATATATATATATATATATATATATATATATATATATACATATATATATATATATATATATATATATATATATATATATATATATATATATATATATATGTATAAACTTAACTTAACCTTCACGCCATTCCCTTGCGGGGTAGGCAAAACAATTCCTGCCTCTTAATTATTTTTCATTCACAATATTTATCCATGCTTTCCTATCTTCACATACCTCCCTTGCTTCCGCAAGATTCATACATTGTCTCTGACATGCCCTTTTATTTTTAAAACTCCTTATCTTTCTTTCCTTTATCATACATTCTATTAGATTCAGTCAAGTTTTGCGCGACCTACTAGGCCCAGCCTTTTCTTTAACCTCACCGATTTATATTTGCTTCGTTAATCTTGCGCTGTTTATTCTCTCAATGTGACCAAACCAACGTAATGTACTACTTTTATATCTATCCATCATCGTCTTTTCCTCGGCACACCCCGTCATTATGCATTCATTCTTTATCTTGTCCCTTCTCGTTTTACCACATGCGGTTCTCAGGAATCTCGTACCCACGGCATTTAATTTTCTTTCGTGTTTTTTTGACATACCCATGTCTCACTTCTATACAGTACTGACGCGCACTATTACAGATTGCTCGTTTCGCAGCTAGGCTCATGCTTTCCTTTCTCATTATCGCCCACATACTTCCAATCACTTTCCTTGCAGCATTGAACTTTCGTCCAATCTCGCCCTCCATTGTACCATCTTCAGTAAACATTCTACCGAGATATACCAGCTCGTCCATTTGCTCCACAATTTCATCGTGCAGAGTAAATACTCTACTCTCCTTTCCACCTTCCCGATTGAACACCACAATCTTAGCTTTGTTTACGTTTACTTTTAGGTCCATACTCTCACAGACTGTATCAAACTTCCTCAGAACGGTTTGTAGCTCATCCGTATTGTCATTTAATTAGACTGTGTCATCTGCATACACCAGAAGTCGTACATTTACGTCTCCAACCATTACGCCATTTGTATCGCTACATGCTTGTCTAACACATTCATCCATGTATGTATTGAATAACCACGGTGACATCACACAGCTTTGTCGCACTCCATGCTCAATATTAAAGTATTCAATCACACCTACTCTTACCCTAACACATGCCCGACTACTGTTGTATACTGCCCTTATTCCATTTATTAGACCTTTATTTACACCATATTCATTTAATATTTCCCTCAGCTTCTCCCTATTCACTCTGTCGTATGTTTTCTCCAAATCTACAAACGCACAGTACACCTTCTTTTTTGCCCTTAAACACTTTTCGATCACCTGCTGGAGAGCAACTATCTGATCAACACGTCGTCTCCCTGGCATGAAGCCACCCTGCGTATCCCAAATCCTAGTTTGTGTAGTTTCTCGTACTCTATCAATCAGTATTCTTCCAAATACTTTACAGGTACGCTGAGCAAACTTATTCCTCAGTAGTTCTTACAATCACTCTTGTTCCCCTTATCCTTATACAGTAGTACAATGATCGCGCTCTTCCAATCCCTGGAAACTTTCCACTCATATATATATATATATATATATATATATATATATATATATATATGTTTAATTATTTACCTTTATTTCAAATATTTAATATTTTTGACTATTTGACATTATTTCAGTTCTTTGTAGATATTTGGTTTTTTATGTATAAACTTCTTCATGATAAAAAATTAAGTAATGAAACATAAAATTAACAACAAATACAAAAAGGCGATACAATTTTAAATTCCAAATTTTACCAGCTTTTTTGAAGTGGTAAATCGTAAAGCCAAAGCTTAATAGCTTTACGTCTGTGCAGAAAATGTTTGATGTCTTTAACATTATTTATTTGTGTACCAATTATATTTGGAAACGCCAATAGAAGATTAGGGCTACAAAAAATCAGCGGATATTAAGTGGAGCATACAGTTTAAGGCGAACGCTGTTGCGGAAGCTTATGACTTCCTTCACTAGAATTCCGACTCGTTCTTCTGTCCATTATCCTCTTGTTCAAAGTCTAACTTTGAATTCATTTACGAGGCCGAAATTTTACAGTATATTCTTTATTACAAAATAAAGTTTGGGATTTTTAACCATCCAAATCTCCCGATAAACTTCCCCCGATATGGGCAAAAGGGTTTCTAAGTAACTCGTCAGTATTTTGCTAACAGTAAGACATTCAAAAAAACTTTACTGGGAACACTTGTAGAGGAAAATCCCACAAATCATAACTTTCGTATCTGCGGAAATGTTTATCTTCCAATTTCGTTGAGGTCGCTGCAAAATTTGTCCATACCTTTATCAAGAACTAAATTTTGTGCCTCATGAGTGTTTGTTAAGATTTGGACTGAATGTTTCCCAAATCTGTATTTACACCAATTTCTTTAGAACTCATTAGCAAAATTAGTTTCCTTCGACGGCCAAAAGATAAATTCTTTAGCCCATAAGTGTTGGTCGGTATTAGGTTGGAATGTTGCTCAAAATCTATATTAGATACCAATTTCATTGGGGCCCCGCCAAAATTTACTTCTTTGATGGTCAAGAGTCAAGTTCTGTGGTCCATGGGTCTTGGTGAGCATTTCGGCTAAATGTTGTCCAAAAATCTATATTTATACAGCAATTTTGTTAGGGTCGCGGTAAAACTGATTCCCTCGATGCCAAAAAGCCAAACTCTGTGTTCCATGAGCGTAAGCATTTACGCCGAATTTTGCACAAAATCTATATTTATACAACAATTTCGTTGCAGCCCCGTAAAAGTTTGTTTCCTCGGTAGACAAGAGCCAAATTCTTTCGCCTGTGAGTGTTGGTCAGCATTTGGGATAAATGTGTATTTATATACAAATTTTGTTTAGGTGCGGCAAAATTGATCCTTCGAAGCCAAAAAACCAAACTTTGTGTTCCATGAGTGTTCGTCAGATTTTAGACTAAAGTCTCCATTTACAAACTAATTTCGTTGGGGTCGCAGCAAAATTGATTTTCTTGATGCTAAAAAGCCAAATTACATGTGTGTTGTTTTGCATTTGGGGCGATTTTTGCCCATCTATACAAATAAAAATGAATCGCCAAATGTGGTGCTAAGCGCAAAACTCGAGAACGGCTGGACCAATTCTGCCAATTTTTTTATTCGAGTAATGGTTTAAGTCTGTGGAAGGTTTTTATGAAGAGAAAAATTGGTAAAATCTCCCGGAAAAACGTGATAACCTAATTTAACACGGCGCGCGCCCAAGCTCTCATACTTTCTCTCTCACAAACAGTCCATTTATCTCACCGCGAATGCGAGAGTGCATTTATTATTATTTATTATTTATTGGTTATTATTAAGCCACTGGTATCTGTGCATGGTGTTGAAATAATTAATTTTTTATTCTTCCATTCGCTAATATCGCTTATATGACTGTTTTAGCGTTAAGCAGAATAAGAGAATAACCAACTATTCCAGTTCATTCTGTCTACAAGAAACAAAAGTGACGTAATGGTGTATCCAGTTTCAGTAACCATGTATTACCACGGGAGTTGTAATGTCTAATGAACTGTGAATGCACCAAATTGGTTAAATGTTCAGTTAATGCAGCAGTCTTTGTGTGAAGTACCAAAACAAAGAAATCAACCTAGACTCAAATCAATTTAGAGAGCAATTTAACTTTAACTTTAGGTATTATTAACTTTAGGTTATTGATTAGTAATTTTTGTAGCAATCTTAATAGGTAATCTGTGTATATAAAATTCAAAGTCATGACTGGCTCAGTGACTGACTGATATATCAAAGCACAGTCTAAACCGCTGGTCCTACAGACTTGACAGAGGGTGTGTTTTTTTGAAGTGTAGGTATCCATTAAGAAAAGGTATCTTTCGGAATTCCACCCCTAAGGGGGTAAAATAACGGGTTGCGTTTTTTTTAACTTTTTTATTCCATTTTTCGATTGATTCGAATAATTATGAGACACGTGTATTACAAAATTTAAATATCCCCCTCCCCATTCTGAGATCGCAGCAGCGCGCGACGGGTACGGCTAGTAATATATATTTATACACCAATTTTGTTAGGATCGCCGCAAAATGGATTTCTAGATAACCAAGAGCTAAATTTTGTGGCACATGAGCGTTGGTCAACATTTGGGCTGAATATTGCCAAAAATTTATATTTGCACACCAATTTTGTTGGTATTGCGGCAAAATTGATTTATTCGATGGTCAATATCCAAATTCTGTAGCCCATGACTGTTGGTTATTATTTGGACTAAACATTAACCAAAATCTGCTTTATAAATACATACATTTTGATGAGGTCATGGCAAAATTAATTTTCTTTGACTGTCAAGGGGCAAATTTTTGATCCGGCAAAATGAATTCACTCGATGGTCCAGAACTGAATTATGCGCCTCTTGAGTGGTTTGTCAAAATCTTGGATGAATCTTGCTTCACAAATATAGATTTTTGTACACCAATTTCGTTGGAGTTGCGGAAAAATGATTTCCTGGATGACCAAAAGCTAGAAGCAAGTATTATGGGCGCCTGGCCATAGCGTTCGATTCGCACGTAAGCGCCGTTTGTTACACGTCCAAACCGCACTAGGCGTCGTGTAAGCGGGTTGCCAAGCCAGCTAACAGGGAGATGGGCGTGGTCGAAATAAGAAGTAAAACGAATGATTAATACGCTCAAACACCTTACACCGATATTCAAACAGCTCAGTCCGGGAAAATATATCTCCAGGCGCCACCACAATCGAAACTTTGCTAAAATAATTGTCTTAAGCTGAGTGTTAATTAACCCTACTTGATTGTGGAAAGTAGGATTGTGCTTACTCAGTAAACTCTCACACGAGGGTCCTAAAACAAACACTCGTCCCAAACAATTCAACTCAAACTCAAATATACTTAGTACTACCCAGGTTATTAGAAACTTTTTGAATACACCTTGTAAACCAAAATTTCCACAACAAAATTTAGCACTCAAATTTAACTGCATTTACGTAACCAACAGTTATACAAAAAAAACTGAAATACACGGGTCGTCACAAACTTCCTGATTGTACCTTGTACATCCAGAATACCAAAGTTATAACACGTTAACTGAATATTTTCTACGTATCCCTCGTATACATATAAAGTTAAATTTCTACTTATTAATGAATAAAATAGTTCTTCAATTAATGATCGATAATTAATTTTTAAAATTCCTAACCAAAATAAAATCAATGTCATCGGCTTAATAATTGTTCCTTTATGATACCCCTGAATCGTATCGGACATTCGTAAATATGTAAGTTCTCAAAACTCCATCTCATAGTTATACTTAATGAAATTTTTAAATCAACACCTGATCTTTCATTAGTGTACTGCGTTAAACGAAACTAACATGAAAGTTTTCTTTTTGAAATTAACCTGGAAAATATAACCTTTCAGGTTGTTCATTAATCTTGAAACCAAAATATGCAAAGTCTACATTTAACTTGCCAAAAACTAGGTCACCAATTAAGTAAACGACACAAATGTATCTCATAACTGGCTAAATAAACAACAAAATAAAAGTTAACGATAAATATATATATTGTCCTGCACAAAATAATAAACAAATGTTTACATACACAACCGCGTGGTTGAAAAACCACTGTCAATACAAATTTGCGTTTCTGCAAAAATTCTTACTACTAAAACCGCCAATACAACATAACTCGAGATCGATTACCTTTTTCCTTCAACACTAATTAATTGAATAAAAATTACACAACAATACGCAAATAAACTAACCAAAAAGATAATCGTGCTCTACTAAGTTTTCAAAGTTCTTAAATGTAATTCTTACTTAAAGACTGTCCATTCATCCTACGCTTTTCTTTCTTCTCTCTTCCCGTAAACCAATTATTTGTAGTCCATTTGTATTCCTTAGATTGCCTGAAGGCACATAACAAGTACTTCTCAATTCCACAAACACTTATTTCTTTCGGTAATCGCCAATAGTCTAACTATACGAGGTTATTACTTCAATAAACCGTAATAATCTGTACACATTTGGTTGCCTCTTAAAAGTTTCTCGCAACCTTTAGGACAATTTAGCCCTTCTTTAATACAAATAAACTTTTAATGTCATACAAAATTACTTTAACATTGGCTCAATTTACTACGAATATTTCGTTCACTTAAAGGTGGTCCCATAAATAATTTACACTAAAGATCATTACAAGCACACGCGCCGCACTCACACTATAACGTAATAACTGTTATCTTATTAAAAATCTGCTTACGCACTTTTTCTTGAAGAAAAATAAACTGATATTATCTTCAATCTCAATTTTATTAATTGTTTTATTTATGAATGTCTTATACGATTCATCCCCTTTCAGGTTACGCAGTTGTTTAAACAATGACTGCCTTCAATATTATTCACAAATATAACTCCAACTCAACCCATTCTGATGTCACACATCACCTCGCGCGCGCGTCTTCACCGAGCTCTCACCAAAAAGCAACAAGCAACAACCAAAATCCCACGTTAATCTCTGACTTGCCTATTTATCTTCAAACATGGCTCACTTCCTTGCGATATTCACCAATGGTATTCACCCAAACTTACTTAGTGCCGACTGATGCTACCCTCTGGACAAACACGCTTGTAATTACTAAACATCGCCATGTTTGTTCTTACTTACAAATTTTACAATTACTTTATGGAGAAGCCATTCTCGTCATCACATAAACTCAGTGGCCACTCTGGACCATTACACAACTTTCAACGTTTACCTCTCACATGCGCTCGTCCTCCTTCCGCAACATTTGCAAAAATAAGTACAGTCTAAGGTCTCAAATCCCATATACGTACACATATTCTCAAAACTGATTGCACAACATTACGAGAACTTTCTATAATTAACAATTAAACATACCAAATCTTTCTCTACATATTTTCTAAAACATTCTACACTTATACACTCACATCTTCCGGCCAAGATTACTCCTTTATCCTCCAATATTCCATTTCTTATTAAGTAGTCAACAGTAGCAACCATTATCGTCCCATCGACAAATTTCTCTTCATATTTACATTCATCAGAATCTATTTATTCCAACACCAATGTCTCTATAATATTCAAATACACGTATCTGCATACTGAACGATATTTCTCCTAAATTTCCAGTGGCGTATCACTCACCCACATACATTATGCATATACACAAACAAAAATTTTTTTTTTCGTTCAAACTCAATACACTCGTACTTAAAACACGTAATACACGTCATTATAACATCTTACATACATGGTGCGTCAACGCAACCTTACACGTTCACATGTCCAACTTTGATTGTATTCAATTTACCACAATTGAAGTTATTTAATTTCTACTAAATAAACGAAAAGTCAAAAATGATGTTTTAAATAGACATGTTCAAGTTGTTTGTTGTTATTGTTGTAAAATGTATATATAATTTTACGTTGGTAAGTAAAAGACGTCGGTAAGTAAATACTTACCGACGAGTTGGGCCTCGCAACTAGTAAACATATCCTACTGTCTTGAAAACAGATATGGTAAATAAACGAAAAATCTCAATTGTGCAAAAACATATTTTTTTGACAAAAATAATTTGCATAATGAATTAAAATTTTAAAACCAATTGCAAAGTGTTTTGAATTTTATTTGCAGATGTATCGCCCAGTATGCTGTGCACTGTAAATAAATATGTATGCACAAATTTATTTAAATTTTTGCACTTCTAAATTACTACTAAATTACTGTTTAATGTGGCAATGTGGCGATTACTATTACTACTACTATCCACGATATCATTATGATCCTAATGATCCATCTGACCGACGTCAACGACTTTATTTATAGCATTTATCGCTCCTGCTTCCCTCATCGTTGTCATCGCTGTCACACTCATCGTTATGTAATCGGTGAAATATATAGTAAAACTTAATTTAGATTTCAATTCATTTTTAATTAACTATATACAAGGTGGACCAGTAGTGCGTGGGTGGAAGATTGTGGGTTTATTAAGGAATATTTCTAAAGTTTATTGATGGGACGTGGTGGGTATTCTTAAGGCTACAAACCTAAAATATTTTCACTTGAATCGCAAAGTTTATACAGGGCGATTTATATCACAGCTGCATTTTTTTTAATGGAACCCCCTGCATCTTATTGCATATTTGGATTCCTTGGTCAATTCTAGTACGACTTTATGTATCACGCATAGTCCCTAATACGAATCGTGTAGCCGCAATTCGTCATTTTTACAAAAAGTAGATGTCTGAAAGAAAACTAAATATCGGTGTGATCACAAAACCCCGGGCGGGCAAATCCGAACTCTTCTTGTATAGAAAGAAATTACTTTGTCAATTTAGAAAATTTGAATGAATGGTAACTTGATTTTTTCAAATAGAACGGCCATTTTTCATTTTGGCATCAAATGCCAATTTTTTTTACCTTTCTAACGATATAACTTAGTTGGTATCTATCTTCAGTAGTTTTCTTTTAATTTCACAATTTCTGATTAATTTGCTGTGTTTTTCAATTTTTATTTTGTATTATCTAGTAACCCGTGGAAAATAAACAAAAAACATTATAAAACATTATTTCTTAAGTAGAAAAACACATAAACACAAAAACAAAATTACGAGCTCCATTATAAAATAAAATAAAAATATATATTTCATCCTTAGTACATACAATTACTTTGTACTTGAGTTTCCGGATAATAAATTATTTGGACTCATTGAACATGTCCCGCTCCTTCAAATTAGGGACATTAGTTTTCACACCGTGACCGTGTAGTAAGTGAATGGCTTAATAATGCATTTGTTTAAAAGTGGATAGGAAGGAATGGACCAACACGATGGCCAACGACATTTCCAGATATTTCTCCGCTTGAACTACCATACACTGAGGAAGATTAAATCAATAGAATCCCAAACGTGTTTGCAAATATTAACCCAGTAATGTTAAATAGGGTTAAACATTATTTTCGTCGTAGAAGTAAAATTTGCTTAGAACAAGGTGGAACACATTTTGAACATTTATTAAAATAATTTTTTAATTATTTCCACATCCAACGGATGGGAAGTACAATATCGCTAAAAAAAATTTCAAGAATTTTTACTTGCTCAATCGCTTTAGAATGTTCGAAGGCCAAAAACAAGATTATGAGCAAAAAAAAATTTGTCTGTCTCTCTCTCTCTTTATCTCTCTGTGTGTGCGTGTCGTGTGCGTGTGCGTGTGCGTGTGTGTGCGTGTGCGTGTGCGTGTGCGTGTGCGTGTGCGTGTGCGTGTACGTGCGTGTCGTGTGCGTGTGCGTGTGTCGTGTGCGTGTGCGTGTGCGTGTCGTGTGCGTGTGCGTGTGTGTGCGTGTCGTGCTGTGCAATGTGTGTGTTCGTGCGTGCGTATGTGTGTACTCCATAACTTTCGAAGGACTTAACATATCAACTTGAAATTAGGCACACATATGTAGATGTCAACTACCGATTGATTGATTGATCGACTGATTGATTTTGGTCAGTGGGGTATGGGAAAAGTGGTTAAATTGGGGGGCAAGTACCCCTTTTGTAAATTTAAATTTTTTCCTTTTAATATGTGATTAATGTGTGTGTAATAAATAATAATTGTTAGTATTTTTTGTTCTCGTAATTTTTCTGTACCACACACGGTTTATAAGTTATTAGCAAAAAAAACGTCACTTTAAAAAACCGGTTTTTCCTAAATATCTCCGGAACTACTTAACATATTCAAAAAGTGAAAATACCCTTCGATAGGAAATAAAATGTGTCACAAAAAGTGTTTTTTGCAATTATTTCAAAAATTTGGTCATTTTTGAAATATTTCCAAAAAAGCTCGATTTTGGAACCCGTCCACACGATGTATAAGATAGAAAATCAAATTTCTGATCGAAAAGCAATCTTGTAATTTTTTTTGTAAAGTTAATCGTTTCCGAGTTATTTACAAAAACCGATTTATTGATGTGGAAGTTTTTTATTTTAGCTCGTAATTGTGTTTTTTCTGTTTATGTATGTTTGTACTTAATAAATAATGTTTTATAACGTGAATCGTTTTTTGTTTACTTTCTATGGGTTACTACATAGATAATACAAACTGAAAATTAGAAAATACATCAAATTAATTAGAAATTGTGGCATTAAAAGGAATCTGGTGAAGATAGATACAGACTAATCTATATCTTTACAAAGGTAAAAACATTCCGCATTTGATGCAAAAATAAAAAAAATGGCCGTTCCGTTTGAAAAGATCAAGTTACCACTAATTTAATTTTTTTTTAAGAGTTCGGATTTGACAGTCCGGTCTTCGCTTGTACATTTCATGTCTATAACATTGCAGAGTCACGTCCTTCTAAGTTTTGTGATCACAGCGATATTTAGTTTTTTGAAACATCTACTTTTTGTAAAAATGACGAATTGCCACTGAACGATTCGTTTTAGGTACTATATGCGATACATAAAGTCGCAATAGAATTGACCAAGGAATCCAAATATGCAATAATATACACAAGGTTCTATTTAAAAAAATGCAACTTTGATATAAATCGCCCTGTATAAACTTTGCGATTCAAGTAAAAATATTTTGAGGAGTTGTAGCATTAAGAAATAGATTACTTGGTAAATAGTTTACAGTTTTATTTTTTTATGTTTGGTAATACATGTACTAGTTTCTGCAAATTTGTTTACGTGTTATCGTGCGTGTCTTTTAATTTTAAGTTGAACTGCTCAATCAGCACAATTCATTCACACTTTTTCTAACATTTATTCAGTTTCGAGTAGATATGCAAGAAACGGGAATTCAGAAGTATGTTAAGATCATATCTACAGCCTTAACGGCCGAAAGGCGAAAATTTGCTGAAACGCCCGATACGGTCATGAATCGGTACTTTCGATGAGGACTTTCTTAATCTTCTTGACTTTGAAAGAAGACATCATTGTTGGTAAATAATTTTTTTGGTTTTTTGCTTTTATAATTGTTAAGACCACTCGCCGAAAACTAAATTTTATACATTTGACTATGTTCGATTAATTTTTAATTTCATATGGCATTCAGAATTCTGAATCGACTCTAAACCACTTTATATAACAATGGTGTGTATAAATTATTTTGTAGTAAAGACTTATTTAGCGCTTTATTTATCTGAAATTGACGAATTTTTAAGATTCAGTTGAAGCTCAATGACGAATTAATATTCTAACGGATCCAAGACTATGAACCCTGGTAATGATGTATGTAAAATATATTTTGTAGCGAAACAACGGTAATTAAAAAAAAACACGCTATTAACATTTCAAACAATACGCACACGAAGCGTATACTGGCACACCATGCACAAACACATACGCACGCACGCACGCACACACGCACCTATATCCATTCAGCCTTTTCCAACATTACTTAAGAATTTTGTAAATTGTTGGGTTGTATTAGGAGCGGAATATGTTCTGAAATGTCTGTGTCGTTGAAACGTGTAAAGGTTGAAGATATAGTGCTTCACTTCCTGATTTCACTCCTATGCATCTCCCCATTTACTTTATTAGTCGGAATTTTGAGCTTAATACTACTGTGTAAAAGAATAAAAGAATAATTTTTTTGGTAGTGTTACAGACCAAATGCTCACTAGATCATCACACGTAAACGTAACGTGCAGGCAACGTACATACCTCAGTGGTATGGGCGGGGTCTTACTTATCACTCCTAATGAGCACTAGACACCACTCAAGAACGTCAAAACAGGGAAAATGGTTACAAAGGCTGAAAACTCAAAACTCACTCTACAATTCGATAAACTTCAACGTAAAATT
>JARFJB010001181.1:1765000-1817414 GCA_036346205.1 Vesta saturnalis | reverse complement strand
ATATTTCCATCAAATGACTTATTGAAAAATCTGAAGAGTTTTTATTGAAAATACTTCATTAAATTGGACATAGATGGACATAGCTGTGTTACTAACTACTATAAAGTAATATGGTGCGATAAACATAAAGAATTTTACGTCTTGCAGTTCTTTAAAAGAAACATATGAAAGGACAATTATACAGCATTTAGTGGCTACAAAAGTTCCAATCCATTTTCAAAGACTAATGTTTTTCTGCATTTTTATGGTTTGTTCATACAATGCATGATCACATGTCTAAGATGTAAGTATCTGTTAAGAAGTATTATTCAATATATAAAGTCAGATTCTCGTATGATATAATTGCTTTTATGTAATAAATAATGACTAACCCCAAAGACAAAAACCACATGTAATCTTAACTGAAACATAGCTCTGATCAGGTTCGGTAAAACAACATGCCATTTAATTTGGTTTGGAGAAAAAACATAACGTTCTGTCGAAATGGAGATACTACATGTGACTATCCATGGAGGGTAAATCTATATTGACTGTATTTAAATTTCAATTTGTCTTTTATTACACACAATTTCAATATAGCATAAATTTTTCTCTATCTTAAACTCATTCCTTAGAGCATTGACAAATCATAATTGTATTTTTCTACTAACCTTTATACAGGAGTGGAATGTGAACGATACGTGGACAAGAGTATTTAGTTTTTGAGATATAAACTGTCAAATAGATTGGACTTAAAAAAAAAAAGAATTTTGATTATCATTTTTTCGTACAATCAACCGTTTGTGACGTAACTAAATGTTTGCCATCAATCGAAAAGTGGACAGCCTACATCTCGAACTCTAAGACCTATTCATTAAGTTTTTCTAGATAGTTCACAAGATTTATTGATAACCCGTGGGTTATCAACATTATTCTGCCACGCCCTCCAAGTTTACCATTTTTACTTTTGTAATTTTGTGGCATAGAGAATGAGTTTTTAGATTTCATAAACGGTATTCCAAGCATTCAGTTTAAAGAATCTAATGGAAGTTAACCATTTTTAGATATTTTAATTTCTAAAACAAACAATTCATCTTTGTCCTTTAGAGTTTACCGGAAACCGGCACACAGAAATATATCTTTATAAGCTGTCAAATGATCATCTACATGAAAAGATAGTGTAATTTGAGCTCTAGTGAATCGAGCTAAACGAATTTGTGATCCAGAATTTTTAGAAGATGATTTGGATGATTTAAAAACGTCACTACAAGCTAATGATTATTCAATTAAAGGAAATTAATAATATAATTAAACTAGTTAGAGGTACCGTAGAGAACAACTGCCACTTAATCTTAGTCGAGCTTTTCGTACTTTCATTGCTAATGTTATGGATAAAATTGAAGAAATGTTAATTAACCATGGAAATAGAACTATTATTAAATTTACAAGAAAAATTAAAGAACGTTTAAGATGCTTAAAATATACTGGCCTCCATAAATAAATCAATACCCAGTAAACGCTGATGTATTTTAATGAAATTTTCAGAAAACGTGTACTTTATTCCTATTAAGAAACGTTGAACATTTCAGCAAGATACAATAAAGATTAATCAAGTAATCATCGACAATGAAACAAAAACTCTTTCTTTTCATTTGACATTAGTTACTTAAGTGTCAATGTTAAGCATATTTGTAAGCTTAATAAGTAAACACATTCAAGTTGAAATAATACCTCCTGTACGACATCGCGCACATTTCCATCAGTTAACTGAGTTTCAACGTAGCAGAAGCCGGATTATCAATTCGTGATGTTACCGCTCGCGTGGGACGCAGTGTCGCCACAATTTCCTTATGTTGGAGAAGATGGTCAGAAAATAATGAGGAACGACGTTTGCGTCCTGGACGTCCTAGAGGCACCACTGATCATGAAGGTCGTGCTCTCGGCTTGTAGCTCTTCGGAATCGTCTTTCACCAAACAAGGGAAGTTGGTGATAGATGGAGAAAATGTATTTATCATCAAATCACATCATACCAACCATTGCTTTGTCTACCTCCATCGCACGCCATCGTACTACACAGCAGCAATGGTGTAACGACAGGTTGCATTGGAATGTGCAATGGAATCAAGCCATCTTTAGTGACGAATCTCGATTTTGTTTATGGGCTCACCATTGTCGTAGATTGGTTAGAAGACGTCCTGGAGAAAGACGCAATTTGCACTTTTCTGTACAACAACATACTGCTCTCATGGTGTGCCATGGAAGCAGATCTCCTCTAGTATTTATTGACGGAACATTAAATGCAAATCGGTACATGCTATGGAGTTTCTAAATACTGCTAATGTTGATCTGCTTTCATCACCTTCTTATCACCAATCGAAAATTTGTGGGATATGGTAGGACAGAGGATAAATGATCTACAGCCACTCCCAAGCAATCTAATTGTCCTTCAATAGCGGATTTTAGAAGCGTGGGATAGACACCTCAGGTTATCAATTCACTCATTTCAACTACACCCAATCGGCTAGCTGAATGTGTAAGAAACAGAGGAGGGTCGACGGGTTATTAGTGTTAACAGTATTTGTATCTTGCTAAACTTTTCATCGTTTATTCATAGGAATAAAATACACGTTTTCTGAAAATTTCATTAAAATACATCACCATTTACTGTGTGTTCATTTATTTATGGCGGCTAGTATACATTATTATCTTGATCTTGTGGAAACTAATACATTGGGACCACATAACATAGCTTTCACATTGGATGTAACAGACGTATAATATGCTGTAGATTGAATCAACTAGAAAGGTCTGCCGTAGCTGACCATCTGTGAAATAATTTAAATTATAACATTCAATATGATAATATGGACATTATATCAAGGTAAACTCATTATTATATTCGTCTAAACCGAGAAGCTGTTGAAACATATAAATACCTTAATAATTTAAACAGACCAGAAAATCTCCGATTAAATAGGTTTTGGCGTCTTGTAATTAAAAAATGGTATGTCTTAATTTTAATTTTAACTGTCGGTATCTTTAGATTTTTTGCCGTTCTTCCTAGACCTCGAAGTAAATGCTATACTGCTTAAGCATCTTGCATTAATTTAACATGTATAGTTGGAATTAAAACAATATTTCTTTATTGGATTTGTGAAATAATTAGATATTTAGTTGGTAAATTAAGTTTTTAGTTGTGAATACTTTTACCACTGTTCAAATAAAGTTTTTCACAACTTTGGACTAACATTATAATTTGACTAAATTTTATTAAATTTGTTTTGTGTGACATTTTTTATTGTTATCGTTCGTACATTAGAAGATGTTCCGAAATGTCATTTCTAAAGCGGTTAAGACATTTAATCTATTAAGGATCTAGCTAATCTTTACTAAAATATAATTATATTCTGTAGTAGGCTTTTTAATGTTTGCAGCAGGCTTGCATTTAGGTTTTCAAATTTCATATATTTGGCATCTTAAATAATTTTCACAAACTATTATCATTTATTGAAGAAGATGAATTGTAATGGTTATCGAAACTTTAAATTTGTAGAAAATTAATAAAAAATATACAATTTCATTTCCAGAAGCTAAGAATTTTAATTTAAATAATAAACAAAAACACCCACGTACCACACAAAAATTACCTAACGCATTACAATCATCAATGGTCGACTAGGATAAACTAAAGGAATCTGTAATCAATCTACCCTCATCAAAATACTTATCTGATAAGATTTAAATTTTTAAAAGTTTAATAATTTCTGAGTAACCTAAAGGTCCTTGATCATCACCATTCATTAGAATTTTTTTAGGAATTCTGCACTTTGAAACCAATGCAGTTCGTACTTATAATACACGTATTTGATTAAAGAATAAAGATACCTTGCCTACTGCATGATTGTGTCAAATATGTACAGGGCTACGGCACACTTTTGTATTTGATATTATCTAAATGTTCTCTAAAGTAGATTTTGATAGGTCATTTAGTTTGCCCTACATAGATATGTTCACTAATTTTACAATACATTTTTTTAATTGCTGCTTATCTACTTGATTTTTTGGATTTCCTGATATAATTTGGGAACTATTATCTAAAGTAGTGGCTTTTGCTAAATTAATTTTAGAAAAGGTTTAAGATGGGCCATTTGTATAAGCTGGGTAGTTTGATAACTTTACATACTTTGCTTCTCTAGCGCTATTTAATGCAGTTACATTCTTAACCCTCATTCTATGTTTGCTTCCTAACTATATTCATAACCACTTCATAGAAAAATCCATTTCATGCAAGAATTTTTGTAATACTGCATAATACCTTATTATAATATTGAACTGAAAGAGGAAAATCAAGCAATCTATGAACCAAATAAATAAACGCTCTGAGTGTGTGCTGCTTATAGTGGTTGGAATCGATTATGAATTGTTTAGTGTTAGTTTCCATACGATACTTATCTATACCTATCACCAACATTTCTTGTCACCGAGCATCCAGAAACGGGAAACTGTCATTTTCTCTATCTCATCGGTAAATTTGATTGTTGGAAACTTAGAAATTGAGGTCTTGAACACACGTTTAAGTTATACAACAAATTTATGGAATATGGATGCACAAAGTTGCTGTATTTGCCAACTATGGAGTATAATTTTATTCTAATAAAGATTACATCTTTAATAACTTAAATATTATTAAACCACCAAAATTACGTCCTAGAACACCCTATAACCAATAAAGCTTATACAGGAAATATTAAAACAGAAATTTAACAAACATTTAATCCGATTACAACATCGGTGCAAATAAAATGTTTAAAACATTCTTCATAAATTTTTAAAAACTATAAATTGTTATGATACATTTAAAAGAAAAAGTATACATTAAATCAAAGTTAATTTTAATTTTAGTTATGATAAAGTATAGTAATGCTGTATGACTAAACGTATTTAGTTAGATAAGCATTTACTTCAACGTCTTGGGAAAACAACAAAAAACCTAGACATATTGAAACCTGAAACTAGGATATATCATCTGAATGTCTATAATTACAAGATGGCAAATCATATTTAATCGAAAGAAAAATTAATTCACCGGCAAAGAAGAGAAATGATTATAAAACTTTTTAAAAACGAAGCATGTAACGAGACATTTTAAGAAAAGAACAATGATCGCAACTGGAATTTCATATAAGGTGTTTGGTTTGCTGTCGGGTGAGCTCAATAGTATTAAGACAGGGCTAATACTCCCTTCTGGAAAGAAGGCCCGTACAGGCCCTAAAAGTGTGCTGAAGAACGAATCACTAGGCATATGGTACAAAAGCGGAGGCCAACATTAAAACGTGTTACATTAAAAAAATCTGAAGTGCCTCCACTCAACATTCCCGTATACAGTCTGGACTACGAGAGGAGTGTTATGATTCATAACATGATGCATAAAACAAAGAAATTACAATACATACTTATTTCTGTTACTCGTTATGGAAAAGAGAAGGTAGATTTTAACAAACGTTGCCGTTTAAATATTGAAAGTGTTGAAAACGTGTCTCACATAAATCAGCAACTTAACCTCACATTTGTTTGTTTTGATCTGTCACGTGCATTTATCCCGTTTAGTATTCCCTGAGTTATTGAAACAGTTTTTATTAAAACTACTGGGATTCTTTAAAGGCTATATGAGTTCTAGAATGATGTCTTTAAAAGGTAAAACTTTGACAGGTCAAATCCAGGTCATGTTAGGGAATGTTCTTCGGTATTTTGAAACAGACCGTGATCGAAATGGGTCGAATTTGCCTCTAACTCGATTATACAGATTAGTATTGTAATTAAAAATCATACCTAAACCATTGTTTATAGAGAACTGCTGAAGCATGTGGAGTTACAGAAAAAAAAAGTGACACGTACCAAAGCACGAATTACTGCACGTCAAGAAGCTGGTCATAGTGTACCTAGTACACCTCAGAAGAAAAGACAATGTCAAAAGGAACGCAGCATTGAAGTATATGACTACATAAAAAACATGCTTAAGAGAAAAATTTATGATATGCATTTAAAATGCAAGAAACGCGTAAAACACTTATTACATAAACTGACTTAATTATTTTAGTGTTGCCAGTTGCAGTAAAAAGCTTAATGTACGAGTTAAAGGAGGATAACATTTATTCATTTAGTACAACAAACTTAAAGCGACTGTTACATTCTATTGGATGGTCCCAGAAGAGGTTTATTCGAACAAGATCATATAGCTGCTGCCACAGTAACATTTTTAAGAAATTACTTAAAAAAAAAAACAATGAATGTAGTGACTAAATATATACCTAGGTATGAAATGTATTTCACATAAAAACAATTGTTGAACTTGTAATTTTATTTATTCTATTTGATTTAAATGTAAATAAAAGTAACGATTTCAAAATTGTGTTTAAGCCAACTAATAAAGAAGTGCTTGTAAGTCGACTCATAAGTTCTTTGGAACCAATTCGACTTCATTTTACAAAAAAAAAAAATGTATACTCATGTTCAGGCTGAGAGTTCAGTGTAGTCAGGTATAGCCAATGTATTTCAAATGGCAGGACAGGGCGCTGTGTTGCCGCTTCTTTTTTAGCTGGGTCGGCCCTTCCTAAAAGATATAATTGTACGGGCAAGCAAGTATTATCTCACATATAATTTAGTTTAATAATTTTACATATAATTTATTTCAAGATTTTTTAAAGTGATAAGTCGTGTTTTTAAGCAAAAAAAAATTTTTTAAATCTTTTTCAAAAATATGTTTTCATTAATAAATCTTTGTTCGTCGACACCTTTATCTTTACTTAATGTGGATATTTAAAATACATTAACGATACTGCTCATGACACATTATGGTCACCGTATAATTATAATGTAAATTATTCTAATGAGTTCTTAACTCATTCATTTAATACGAAAGGAAAAGTAAATATAAATGTTTGTTTCAGTTTTATTAGTGATTTCGTACGAGCAGTATGGAGTTTAAGAAATTCAAATCTTGGCAAATGCTTCTCTGGACTGCAAAAATTGGGATATTTAATATCGTTTACTATTTAATTATTAACCTTTGTTACTTCCCAGGGTGAATTTATTGATTTTGATACAATCAAATAAATAAAATTTTTCTATGATAGTTGGTTTAGTCATATTTTTATTCTATGTGGGAAATTAAAAATGCAAGTTAAATAATACTTTATTCACCCTGTGTTCAAGCATATTTTTTATAAAAAATCATTTAACATTAATACCTTGTGGGTTGGCAATATTAATAAAACATTCGTTTTTAGAAAATTAAATTGAACAATCTCTGAAATTTCCACCAAAGTTATCAGTTTACCTAAAATGAATTTATTACCGCTGCTAGCGGACCTAGTTTCTCTGTTCACTGAAAGTGACAGCCGACTAGAAAGCCGACAACGATGCTCTCCGATGCTCTGAATATAACTATTAAACTATAGGTAGGTATATAAACAAGTATTTGTAGATTATTTTTGTTACATTTGGTATAACTGAGTACACTTCTGAAATTATTAACGACACGTTTTCTAAAAATTAACTCGAATTTATATAATTTCATAATGAAACCAGGTACATGCAAAAAGAAACTGAATTTTTTTGATTTCACGTTATACATGTTCTTCAACTCATTAATTCTCCTCTAAAAAATTATAATAAGTTTCTCAAGGAGTTTCACTTTTTGTTTTTAACAAAATAAGAATTAATTTCCTGGTCGGGAATTAGAACTCTCCTTCCTTGCATTACCAGTCCAATCACTTGGCAATCTGGCTGTTAGGTACTTTCATGTTTAATTTGTATTGTTATCATATGATATAGATTCTTATTTTTACTGTTTTTGTTCATTTTTAGTTCGATAATCAAGCTGTCTATATGCGTTTTTCACGATTTTTATTTATGCTGCATGCAACATCCCAATCGTAATTCTTAGTTAAATGTCTCATTTTATATAAGAATAGTTTTTTATCTAAATACCATTTCTGATGCCCTAATCAGTTAGAAATTTCATATCTAATAGTTTCTCAGTGTCTTTCATGCGTGTAAGAAGTTTCAAAGTGATAGCGCCATTTTTACGATTAGTTTACTTCAAAAAAGTTAAAAACTGTGTAGGTTTACAGGTACTTCCGGTAGTCCTATATGTCCCAAAAGTTGATACGGATACAATTTTGGCATAATAGCCGTATGCCAAATTTCATAACTCCTGCTTAGACGGTCTGACGCCTATCATGTTTACATACAGATACACACGCCAAGACAGCGTGCCAAAAATGGTTAAAATGGACCATCAATATGGTTTTAGGAAGAATAGTTCAACAGGTGATCTTCTTTGATATTTGACCCAGGTTTTTAACAATACATTAGAACAATCCCGTTAAACATTTTTAGTCGCTTATATATCTCAAAAGCATTTGACCAAGTTTGGCATACGTGTTTACTTGCCAAACTCAACTCCTTTGGGTTAAATGATACGCTAATTAATTGAGTTTCTAGTTTCCTTGGCAAAAGACGAATACGTGTCATAGTTGATGGTTTCTTTTCAAAAGAAAGAATAAAATAAATATTACAAAATGCAAAACTCTCAATGTCTAAATTAGCAAAAAATAACAACGGCTCAACTTCCGCGAATTTATGCTACGTCGCATTAGGAAAGACAACAATTTCCTAAAAAGGATTATATGGACGGGCGAGGCAGATTTTCCACCAGCGGGGTATCAAATAAACAAAACACCAGGCACTAGTAAAGTTAAACCCACAATTTTTGTGGCCATTTAAATTTTGACGAAAATCCGTAAACACATGGTGCGTAATCAATAACGGAAGAGTTTTGGGTCCATACTGTTTTGAGCGACGATTAAGTAGTCAAAAATATGTCAATGTTTTACCTCTAAATGTACGCAGAAATATTATTTTCCGGCAGGACGGAGCCCTGTCACATAATGTCCAAACTGGTAGTAATTATTTAAATTACCATTTTGATGAACGGATTGGGAACATGGGACTATTCGATGGCCAGTCAATAGTAAGGAAGATATTCAAATGTCCGTGAGGGATAAAAATTATCTTAATAATACAGTTTTCATACAAAGAGAGACTGAAAAAACGTTTTAAACTTTGTTTGGAAATCCAAGGCGGCTATATTGAGCATTTCTAAGTATTTATACAAATATTTGTATAAATACCACAGATAACTTTAATGAGGATAAGTTATAATAAGTAATATCAGTTTTATTGGAGTTTATTGTTAATGACTTTAAAATACCAAAATCTTTGGTTAAACTGGAATTAACCAGTTTTGATGTGATCCATAGCAACAATACTTCAAACAGGGATATGTCCTGTTTTTCTACTACAAGGCGTTTTGAAAGTACTTAAAACACTTAATTGTCAATATCTCGAAAATAAGTAGGAATTTTGACATACTTGTAATTACCTGTTTTACTAGAAATTTAATGACACCTGGCAAAATGGTAAAATATATGGGGTGATCCATTAAAAAAAATATTACTTAAACGCTCTAGAACTAAATAAGAAAATTACAAATATGAAAATTATACAGGGTGTTTGTAAGTAAGTTCGAAACATTTTAGGGGGTAATTGCCGAAGCTATTTTGTGAAAAACTGTTCTTATAAATGTAGGTCGAAATATGCTTCGTTTATGGCAAATTCTATTCTATTGATACAGTATCTAGTATCAATCAGTAAGTGAATAATTTTCGAGCCCTCAAAAAAAAAAATAGAAAATTTTACAAATGCGGAAATGGCAGGTATGCGTCTTGCCTATGATCGAAGTAATGGAAGTGGTATGCGTAGTTGTATCCAGAACGTAGGATACCTCATTACACAACATTTGCCCGCCTTCACCAACGTTTACGCGAAAATGGTACATTTATGAAACGAACTGCACAGTGTGAGTGCTCTCAAGAAGTACGAACTGTGCAACTAGAAGCAGTTCTAGATATAGTTTCGGACTCGCCTGAAAAAAGTTCTCTAAAAATTGCCAAAATATTAAATGTAAACGACTTCACCGTATCTAAAATTCTAAAAGAGCAGCAATTGTATCCGTTTCATATTCAACGTGTACAGGCGCTATTACCTCGAGGCTTCTTTCCACGACCAATTTTTTGCCAATGGATTCTCAATATAACCGCTCAAAATCCTAAATTTTTAAATGGCGTTTTCAAATATTTTTATTACCGTTGTTTTATGTTATTGTTTTGGTTTAATATTACTGCATTAGATAATAAAACATTTAGAAATATTGACAGCAACCTAGCCAAAGCGTCAAAATTTCGAATCAATATTTTTAAAACTCTTTGAAATAATTAACAGAAATAAAGAAAAAAATTAAATTTAAAGACTGTATCTCGAAAACGAAACATATTTCGACCTACGTTTATAGAAACTTTTTTTCACAAAATACTGGGCAGTGGCACCATCGTGCATAAACCAGAAATTTTGTCTGAGGCGAAGAGAAATTTCTTCAAGAAGTGCAGGTAACTTCTTCCTGGAGGAAGTGATGGTAAGATTCGCCATCTAATCGTAATGGGAGGAAATATGGAACAATTAAATGATCATCAAGTACTCCAAGCCACACGTTTACTGAAAATTGATGTTGAAAATGAGCTTGAAAGATTCCAGGTGGATTTTCAACAGCCCATAAGTGATTTCATATAGAATTTCTGGAAAAAATTGCCTAGTCAGTAAAAACGCCATTTAAAAAATTAAGATTTTTAGTGGTTACATTGAGAATCCATTGGCAAAAAACTAGACGCGGTAAGAAGTCTCGAGGTAGTAGCGCCTGTACACGATGAATATGAAACGGATACAATTGCTGCTCTTTTAGAATTATAAATGCGATGTAGTTGCTTACACTCAATATGTTGGCAAAATATCGAGTACTTCTTTCATGTTACTGCTCACAGTCAGCAGTTCGTTCCATAAATGTACCATTTTCGCGTAAACGTTGGTGAAGGCGAGCAAATATTGTGTACTGAGGTATCCTACGTTCTGTATACAACTCATCATACAGTCGTCGAGCTTGCAGACTGTTTCCATTACTTTGGCCATGGGCAAGATACATATCTGACATTTCCGTATTTGTAAAGACACGAAAATGATTGACATTAATTTTGTAGCAAACTAATAATAAAAAAATACTAATTTGACGAGATGGTTGTATTTTATTTCAAAATATTGACACCAACCAACTAGAATAATCTATCAATAGAAATTAAAAATATACAATTTGGAATAAAACATGTTTTATTTTTTTGCCAAAAACGGTGCGTCCTATGAAAAAAATTCTAGAGACTAATTTAATTCAGAAATTATTATTATTATACACATTATTATACACATTTTTTTATTAAAAAAAGTTGTGGATTTCTCGCACTAACGCCTGTAGTGCAAGTAGAAATATTTGGATCACCCAAAAAATTCACATTTATCCCTCCAAAGCGTTTTGAAAATTTCGCGTGAAAATCTTTAAAACTCGTTGAAATAATAAAAATTAATAAAAAATTTCAATTTCAACATTATGTATGTCGGAAACGAAGCATATCTCGACCTACATTTATAGGAACTTTTTCCCAAATAACTTCGGCAATCGCCCCCTAAAATATTTCGTACGTATTTACAAACACCCTGTATATTATACATTTTTAATTCAAATACACTCACTCCATTCCTTTTAAATTAGTTACTTTGTTAGTCTGTTTTACTGTTACCACTAAATTTCTAATCTGTAAGAAAAACAATGCTCCTATATGTATAACGATGTATTTTTGGACACATGTTTATTAAGAAGATGTTATTTATCTATACAACATACCTACACTTAAAATGTGTTACTCTTTTTTTAACACTTGTATGGCGGATTCAAGGTAATGTCCATTTCCTAAAATCAAAATATTAGGTGTCCATTTGACAACCTAAATCATGTTATTGTGGTACTGCGGATTGTTATAGCGAGAGTAACTTAAAAGACAAACCACTCAAACATTCGCATTATATTGTACCCTGGATATACAGGGTGAGTTTTTTTTCATTATTTGTATGGGTATCTCGGAAACCATGAGTTACATATCTGCTTAAATGGGGAAGACTAATTCAGATACGCTTTTGTTGATTTAAGGAAATGCGTGGCTTACTAGATATATGTAAAAAAGTAAAATTCTCCAAAATCGTTTCAGCGCTTTAATTCGTTTGTTTCTAAAGATAGATAAAAATTGTTTAAATACAATTTGTAGATAATTTGGTGGCGAATAACGTCATCGTACTAGTTTTTCAATTTTGCTTAGCATTTCGAAATTATGAAGCAACGTTTAATTTTTTTTATGGAAACCATAGTTGGCTAAGACATATTTTAATAGTGCATTCTTTTCTGATTGTAATGATGTAAAGGTTGTATCACTTATTTCAATAAATAAAAGCACAATACATGTTTTTCTATTATTAGGTTTAACAAAAATCATATCCTGCCGTGGAAAACAAAAGATATTTACAGTAAGTGTGCGAAATGTCCACCATTATTATCGACACACATGCGACACCATTTCAACACGGAGTTAACAGCTTCTAATGTTACGCCTATCTAATCTGTTAAACGCATTGATATTTTTATTACTCCAAATACAAAAAGGTCTAAGGTGAAAGATCAGAGGAACGTGCAGCCCATAAAACAGGACCATTTCTGCCTATCCACGAGTTTGGAAAAATTTCATCTAAATATTTTAACTTGCACCGTCGTATTGATCTCACTGTATGTTTGCACTATTAAAATATGTCATAGCCAACTATGGTTTCCAATTAAAAAATTCAACTTTGCTTCATAACTTGCTTCATAAATGCTAAGCAAAATTAAAAAAACTAGTACGGTGACGTTATTCAGCACAAAATTATCTACAAATTTCATTTAAACAATTTTTATCTATCCTTAGAAATAAACGAATTAACGCGTTGAAACGATTTTGGAGAATTTACTTTGTACGAATATCTAGTAAGCCATCAATTTTCTTAAATCAACAAAAGCATATCTGGATTAATCTTCTAAAGAAGCAAATCTTTCCCCATTTAAGCAAAGGTGTAACTTTTATGGTTTCCGCGATCCCAATACAAATAATGAAAAAAAACACTGTGTATAAAATAAATAAATAGAAATAATCACTAAGATTGTTGATCACATTGTTTTAAACCCGGTAATGTAACTCACTTATTATGGAAAAAATACACTAAATAGTAGAAAGTGATTAAAAAAGTAGTTGTGTTTGTATTGTGTATTGTGCTAGTTTAAGTCTATTTATACAAAATACAATTTTGATTGTGTATGCTGTAGAAAATGTATGCGTCAAAAATATATACGAAACTGCAATTTTTTTTAGAAACTTAAATGAAAGCAATTAAATAACCATACATTCTAAACTTAACACGCCAACAAAATTTATTGTAAATAGAAAATAAAACAAAATCATGATTAATACACTATGCTGCAGTACATTATACTTTTACTTTCCTTATATTGTAACAGTTTCCTTCATAAAACAAGGGAATAAACGAAAATAAATCGAAAATTGAAGAGCAAAAGAACAATTGTGGCATGTGTCCTTATTTCTTTTACACTTCTAGCAGGAGATGTGCAAGTAATCTGACGAGGAGTCTGTTAATGTTTCCCATGGCGGTCGTTACGCCAGGCTCTTATCGCCGACTGAGCCACTGATTGCTTCATTTCAGACAATTGCCTGTTTATATTCGGCGGACCGCAACAAGACCTTATCCTGATAAAACAAGGACCTGTTCCTTGTACAACAGTTGTTTTGTTCACTTGTTTTGTGCACGCGTTCTATTAAACACTACAAGAACGCGGATTATTCTCAGGATAATGGTAATCACTCGCCTCTTGGTTGTTCTCACTTATTTCGTTAAAACGTCAGCAATTTCCATTTCATGATAAGAGGATCGTAAAAAGGTATTACGTTGTTGAAAAATATACACTTCTAATAATGACGAAATTAAAAGAGAGGACATATCAAGATGCAATCAAAATATCGTTTGATATTAAATGTATTATTTCTACATTTTATCTTCGTGATAAAGTACACACTTAAACGTACATGGAAAAATAAACTCTTTCGGAGTCTACAACTTGATCTGTAGATGCAAGTGTTCCTGAAGTGTTTTAAATTAAAATACTTATTTTTTTTTGGGTTTTTAAAAGGCGTATTTGTATATTAATGTAATACAATCTAAATGTTTCGATAACACTTACAATTATCTTCGTCAATAGTAATATTATCTATTAAAATTGTTAAAGACAATTTTATGAAGGTTGAAAAATTAAAACATAAACATAAGCCTGCTATTAATATAACAGCTTGATAAACGTGTAAAGCCAACTATGAAATATAATTTTAGTAAAGAATAACTAGATCATTATATTTATATTTCAAATTTAAGTTTTTCAGAACCTGACATTTACTTCATAACCTGATTAAGTTTTGTTAAATTTGTTTTTTGTTGACGTTTTTCATCGTTAGCCTTTGACCGTTAGAGGATGTTCTGATTTGTGATCTTCAAGACAGTTTAACAATATTTAATTTTTCAATGATCTAGTTATTCTTTACTAATATTATATTCCATAGTTAGCTTTATACGTTTATCAAACTGTTATAATAGCAGACTTTGTTTATGTTTTAATTTTGAAATTTCGCAAAATTTCACAAAACCCTAAAAAGATAAGTATTTTAATATGTGTATTTATAATGAAAGTTTACATTTTCATCAATACTATATGCTTTGTGTCTGTTGTCTTAATACATGGGATACTAATTAACAATAACAATATATTTAGACGTAAAAATAAAAACAAAGAATTATAAGAAATTTAAATATAAAATTTCTCAAAAGGAACTAATATACGAAATAAAAATTATTCCTAGAAAAATTGGCCATGAGAATGACCTTTCCTTCTCTCTCGTTTTCTGAATGGAAAAGCCGTGAGCTTTAACAATATTTATGTTTATAATTTTTATTATAAAGAATTACACGCTACAGTTAATAACATAAAAAAACAAAACGTATGTGTTGGTTCGACTTATTTTTTTAACAAATGAACTCAATGGTTAAATGTTTAATTACTACACTACATTATGCAATTATTTCTTTCTACAAAAGTGTATACATGGTGTCTCTAAAGGTCTGTACAAAATACTAGGACAAATTCCCGAGACTAAAAGTTGATAGTTTCCGATATACTGGGTGTCAAAGTTATTATCTTTGTAAACTCATTTTTAAATACCAATCATAATAATAATTTTGATGTATCTTCCAGAAAGCGCCACCAGCAGCCCTTTATATATATTTAAAGCTCCATAACTTTTCTCTGCCTCGGTATATCACATTTATAGTCAGAAATTCTTATTCCCTGACATGTTTTCTTCAAAAAATGTATACCTTGTAGATGTCGTTTCGAGCAGCCGTTTCTGTGGTAAACGAATTTAAATGCTTAATAGCCCTATTTTTCACTTTACCTAGGCTTAGGACTGGTCCAAGAATTTTGGAGCGTGTTTAAGGACCAACCGGCCAACAACAACAGAATTTTACACAACAACATAAGAATGTAAGAATGAACTGGCAAAGAACAAAAGGAATAACATTCAGAGTCAATAACAAACGACCAAAATAATAAACTTTTATTAAATTATAAATTGTTCAATTAAACTCTAAGTAAATGTTGAAAGTGACCCCCGTTTTTATGTACAAAAAGATTAATTCTACGAAAAAAATTGAACTGCACCCTATCCATCATCTCTTAAAGTTCTGTTAACCGTATCCTTAGAAACAATGTGTCTGGTGCTCAGACTCGGATCTTCTTCAACTGGTTCTAACATTTCTTCCTCAACCTCTGCTATTCTAATAGTATGATTCCGTCCATAATCAATCGTACCGGTTACTCGGCAACCCTTTGATGGTTTGGAACGTGTCTATATAGAAATTTTTCTTAGTATGGTCTGACCGATTCCTTGGTAATAACCATAAACTAATATCATATGGGTCATTTCTGCGTTAGTGTATACGGCCATAGAGAAAAATTGAAAAGGAAGTTAAAATGACAATAAAGATTTGTCAGACTGAATTGCTTGGCAATACTATTTTGTAACTAATGACAATACTTAATCATGTTTAGTCGTTGCCATAATGAATTTTAGTACGTAATGAAACATTTAAATTCAATTATCACATAAACGGCTGCTCGAAGCGACATCTACAAGGTATTCCTGAAGAAAACATATCAGAGAATAAGAAGTCTGACTAAAAATTTGATATACTCAGGGAGAAAAAGTTATGAAACTTTAAATACATACAAAGGGCTGCTGGGGGCGCCTTTTGGAAGATACATCAAAACTATGATCAAGTCTGGATTCTCATCATAAAAAAGAGTTTAAAAAAATAATAACTTAACACCCTGTATTTTGGAAACTTTCAACTTTTGGACTAATGTAAATTGGGCTAGAACCTCATATTTTAGTCTTTTAGAGACACCCTTCATATAGACATTGAAATAGTTATTTCGTAGCCAACGAAATAATATTAAATAAAGCTATTGAAAATACAAACACTTCTTGTGGTTTTTAGTATGAAACATTTGAATACTAATCTTTAAGAATTTATTTTACTGTTCGAGAGAAAGCGATAATAATTTACAGTGGAAACAGACTATGTGCGTGCACAGGAAGGTAAATAAGTCAAATTGCACTAATGATATCACAAACTAAGAGCATAAACGATGATTTAAAAGGGATACAGGTAAAATAATAAGATCATTATAGGGTGTTCGTAAATGTCAAATGGCAAATTGAAGATATTCCTTGGCTTAATCCAAGTCGAAAACTGTATAAAACATGTGTCCTAAGTTGTATTGTCTTTGAAATACAGGGTGACAACATTTTTATTTAAAAAAAAAAGTTTTTTTTCTTTAAATCTTAAAAACTCTTTTGCCTGTCCTGGACAACATCAAAATATTTATTATGTTAAACTAAACTAAATTTCATTTGGGGTGCATTTTTTAGTACGATTCAAGTTTTCGAAATGCCGCCCCTTGTATTAAAATAAGTAACCTTAAATGATTTGTACTAAAATAGTATATTAAAGCACAAGTTTCATAAGACCAGTCTTAAGAAAACTAGTTTTTTAAAGAATGAGTGCTTCAAGACCTTATGAAACACATTTTTATGCTACTTTTGGTAATTTTTTCAAATCCTGTACAAAACACCAAAAATGGAAGATAATCAAGATAATCTTGCATGCACGCCCCCTAAAATACGGGAAATTACCAAAAATACGGTCACTAATTTGCTCACACCAAAGCTTTCCACTGACGCATCTTGTTTTTGGCACATTTTGTAAGAGTGATGTGCATGACATAATTCCGTATCAAGCTTTGCCAACCTAAAAATTTTCGTAAAATATTCCATGAATTAATGGTTATAATGACATCGGAGATGATGACGTCGCGTTTCTTGACATAATTAAAGAATCAAAATGGAAGCAAATTACAAAAAACACATTATAAAATGATAAAGAATAAATAATAATTTTAAAAATCTGACATTATCAACAACTTTAAACATATATATTATCAAGAATCTAACTACTACCTACAATTCACAGTTTTATAATTTCACCCTTCTAACTTTGT
The DNA here is from genome assembly GCA_036346205.1 of Vesta saturnalis. Classification (NCBI taxonomy): domain Eukaryota; kingdom Metazoa; phylum Arthropoda; class Insecta; order Coleoptera; family Lampyridae; genus Vesta; species Vesta saturnalis. The sequence goes on along the minus strand of JARFJB010001181.1, from coordinate 1,799,727 downwards.
TGGACAAATTCTAACTGATGTTGTATAATCTAAACTGGGGCTAATGTGCCCTCAATTCAAATTACAGCTAAATTTGTAAGCTTTATCTGACACAATGAATTTCTAAGATAATTTGTAATAAGTTTTAAATTTGAAAAGCTTCTTTCCCGCTTGCCACAGATACAGGAAGTATTAATAAGATCCTGAGCGCTATAACTGTATTCGGATATACAGGGTGGGTGTCTACTGCGTGGACGAAGGATTTCTTCTTAACTATTAGAGATATCAAAACCAGTTTTGGTGTGGTAATAAAGATCATTGGACCTACATTCTAAAAATATTTAGCTATATACAGAGTGATTAACAACAATAAGCCTACCCAACCATACAGGAATACCCTGCATATTTTTACATTTTTGGATTCACTGTTACATTTAAAATAATAGTATAGATATCTGTACGTGTATCACTGACCGTACTGCAGATATCGTCACTTTAGTGCCAAAATAGAGTTAACTTTGGAACCACGATGCGAGCGTTGTCACCACGATTTTGTAAATCTGTTTATGCCACCGACTATTAATAATAGTCTACTAACAAACAAACTGGGAAAACATGTAAAACTATACAGAATGATCAACTTACGCGAAATGTAATTTTTCTCAATTTTTTTAAACACAACACCCTGTATATTTTTCACATTTCGATTCCCCGTAAAAAGTAGATACTAATTGATAATAGATTTCACAACCATAATACGAACCCTTCTTGAGATATTGACGCTTTATTTGAAAATATTGATATACAGAAGAACAAATAAAACAAAATCCAGAGCAAATAAAAAATACGAATGGCAAATAAATTTTAGAACAGATAGGAAAATTTTATTAATAACTAAACAATAAAATAATTCTCTACACCTAAAAATAAGTTAACCAAGTAAACATAAACGAATAAAACCATAAATTCAAACTAAATGTTCAATATTCAGATCACGCCTAGATGAACACTTTTCAATTCGCTCGGTAAACGAAAGATTCACTCACAACAACATTAGAGACAAAATGTATTGAAACGCAGCTCTAATTCTATTTTTCATATCTTCGCTTGTGGTGGGGGAATCGGTAAACTTTTTCTTTGACGTAGCCCTAAAGAAAGAAATCAAGGGACGTAAGATCTGGTGATCTGGCTGTCCAGTTTTGTACACCACCTCTTCATATCCACCTCATCGGATAATTTCTATCGAGATATTGCCTAACGTTGATTGCATAGTGTGGAGGGGCGCCATCCAGTTGAAAGCACGTCGTAAGAATATTATCCACCTCGATATTTTCCAAAAGCTCGGGTAATTCATTTTGCAAAAACTGTAAATATCTTTCTCCAGTAAGTCTCCCATCAAATAAAAAAGGACCAACCACATTAAAACTGTTAAGATGTGTGGATTAGTATCTGAATAGCGATGATAGTTATGTGTATTAATATTGCCATTATTGTGAAAAGTTGCCTCATCCGCAAATAGAATGTTATTAACAAAATTGGGTTCTTCATTTACTTTACAGTAGTTGCCCATTGGCAGAGAGATTCACGATTTTGAAAACCTATTTCACTTAAAGCTCGATATAATAAGGATGCGATTCGTTTTTTTATTCATAAAGCTGCGAACTGTATTTCTGTTTAGCTTTAGGTGTGTACTTAGCTCTCTGGTACTAATTTGCGGATTTTCTATAAGAGATGTCACAACTTGAAACTCAATTTCTACATTTGGGCTTGTTTTTGCTCGCTTGGGATAACAACACACACTTCCAGAATTTATAAACCTCTCAGCTACATTCATAAACGATTCTTTCCGTGGCTGTCTTCTGTCTGGGTCTCAGCATCTCAGTTGACATCTTCTATCATTACCAATAATGCGTCATAAATTTCACATAGCCGAAATCGTAAAGGTTTCAAGGCGTCTATCCTACTCGACCACCTAGTAGAAGTCAGTGGTTTCAAAGTTAATTGTGAAAGATGTTTTGTCAATGCCTCCCAACGCTTTGTGGAACTAGTAAAAAATGTGTCAAGTTCTTGTACAACAGAAAAAAACACAACAAGGTTCAAAGAATGACAGGCACAGAGCACATAAAACGCCCTTGGATATTCTTACTCACTTCATATTGGCTCCGTTGTCATATTCTTGTTCTTTAAGCCACTTCAACTCAAAACCCAACCTTTCCACATGTGTCAGAATCAGCCGTGCCAGTCCTTCTGCTGTTTAATCACTAGCTTCAAAAAATTCAATAAAAAGTCTTTAACTTTATGACTCTTATGGACAGAGTTGTAAGCAACTACACTTATCGTTAATGAGAGCTGTTCAATATGACTTATGTCTGGGGTACAATCGGCGATTATAGAAAGGTTTCACGATTTCCAACATTTCTTTTAGCATTTTATTCCCATCAAATTTATCAACTCATCCTGTATTACTTGGCTGAAACAAATGTTCGGTTATTTCGCGGATAGCCAAACATTGTGAAGCCAATAGTCTAATTATTGACATAATTCTTTTTAGAACTCCGCTCCAGTGCTGAACTTTCATATCCAAAATTCGTTGATAATCTGCGTCTACGTTTTTTCTGCTTTAAACGTGTCTAATCCTTTACACGTCCACACGCACACACGCACACACGCACACACGCACACACGACACACGCACACACACGCACACACGCACACACGCACACAGCACACAGCACACGCACACACACACACACGCACACACGCACACACGCACACACGCACACACGCACACACGCACACACGCACACCACACGCACACAACACACGCACACACGCACACACGCACACTCGCAAACACGCAGACACGCAGACACGCCCACACGCACACACGCGCATACGCGCACACGCGCACAACCGCAGACGCACACACGCACACACGCACAAACGCACACACGCATACATGCCTGCGCGCTCACACTCACATGTGCTCATGTTTCATATCGTGAGAAATCAAATGACTAACATTTAAATGTTGTTTCAAAATGACATGTGTTTGTTTCACCGCAATGCCTAAGGATGCCTGTATCTCACTGTATGTTGCGTATCAATCTGATAATATCGGTTCGCGCACAACATCAATATTCTTTGCGGCAACAGAAGTGTATGATCGGCCCTTCGGAAAATCGTCATCAAAAGTAAATCGTTCACGTTTGAATTTTACAAAGCATTTGTAAACCAGGGTTTTGTACGGCGCGTGGAAGCGTGGGTGCGTGGGTGTGCGGATATGCGTATGCGTGTGTGTTCGTGTGCATGTGCGTGTGCGTGTGCGCGTGTGTGTGTGTACGTGACGTGTGCGTGTGCGTGTGCGTGTGCGTGCGCGTGCGTGCGTGTGCGTGTGCGTGTGCGTGTGCGTGTGCGTGTGCGTGTGCGTGTGTGTGTGCGTATGCGTGTTTGTGTTCGTGTTCGTGTTCGTGTGCGTGTGCGTGTGTGTGTGCGTGTGCGTATGCGTGTGCGTGTGCGTGTGCGTGTGTCGGTGTATGGGTGTAACCATTTGTGCGCGGGAGTACGTGTGCATGTGTTTGAGTGTTTGTGCGTGCCGAGTGTGTGTTGCGTATTGAGGGGGGGCGTGGCGGTGCGTGTGTGCATGGATGCGTGAGTACATGGAAGCGTGGAAGCGTGGGTGCGTGTGCGTGTGCGTGTGCGTGTGTGTCGTGTGCGTGTGCGTGTGCGTGTGCGTGTGCGTGTGCGTGTGCGTGTGCGTGTGCGTGTGTGTTGTGTGTGCGTATGCGTGTGCGTGTGCGTGTGCGTGTGCGTGTCAGTACGCGTGTGTGTGTGTGCGAGTGCGTGTGCGTGTGCGTGTGCGTGTGCGTGTGCGTGTGCGTGTGCGTGTGCGTGTGCGTGTGCGTGTGCGTGTGCGTGTGCGTGTGCGTGTGCGTGTGCGTGTGCGTGTGCGTGTGCGTGTGCGTGTGCGTGTCGTGTGCGTGTCGTGTCGTGCGTGTGCGTGTGCGTGTGCGTGAGCGTGTGCGTGTGCGTGTGCGTGTGCGTGTGCGTGTGCGTGCGTGTGCGTGTGCGTGTGAGTGCGCGTGCGTGTACGTGCACACGCACGCACACGCGTGCGTGTACGTGTGCGTGTGCCAATAGCGTGGTCCTGAAGATGTCCCATTGTTACTATAAATTTAAGAAATGGTACAATTAAGTAATATAGTTTGTATTATACGTACTTTTCACTTTAGAACGAGTTTGAACAATGTCGTTTTTTTAATCCGAGCCAAAAGTTTGACATATGGTAGTGCCATTTTGTTATTTGGAGATAACTACTTTCTCAATGTTATCGCTTGTTAAAAAATACTACATTGATTTGTAAATGTAATATTTAATTTGTCTTTCATTTACTTGCATCATTATAACGTCATTTCGAGATTTAACAAACCACCATTTAAAACATTTCCTTTTCAATAATCACTTTCGTGTATTGCTACTTTAATTTGATAATATCTGGTGTAGAACAATACATAACCTTTCAACCTACAACGTGGAACTTAAAGGAAATGAAATAATACATTTTTTTAGGAATCACGTAACCTCTTTTGTAACACGTTTTGTATTGAAAATAGGCAACGTTGTAAAAATAGTAATAATTTATGTCAGATATACGTTTAAACCTTCAGGTCAGATAGATGATTGAAATTTGAAGAAAAATTCCAAAGTCGCCCGCTTCTACGAAAGTATCAATTATAGAATTTAAACCATTTTATTCACAATTGGTTTGTAACATATCGCTTTTCCAGCCCTTTAAAGGTTGAAAAGTGAATGATACTACGGGTTTACTCACCACACGATCTTCCAACCTACAAAACGGAAATTAAAAGAAATGAAATAACTTTAATAACATTTTTTAGAATAATTATATCTTTATATACATTTATAACAAGCTTATCACGTAAATATGCAACATTTCAAAAGCAAAAACACACAGACGTTTAAAACATCTGGACAGACAGAAATTAGTAGACAGCTAGATGCTAACTTAACAATTAATGAAATGAAATAATTTTAATTATAATTTATTTTAGCATAAATATGCAACCTCTTTCATACGTTTATAACGAAAACTGGCAACATTGTAAAAACAAAACAGTAATCTATATCAAAATGACCTTTAAAACTTCATAAATAATACGTGCCCCCCGCTACTATAAAATATATATTAAGAAACATTATAAAGAAAAAATATGTCTGCACATTTTCTAATAAAATGAATTGTTATTCCGATATTGAAAAAATTTAAACTAACACTTAAATTGTACCTTAGGCAATTTTTTACCGCTAAATTATGCGTCGTATATAAAATTGCATAGAACCTAATTAATCGATATGTTTAAGGTCTTTGTCTAGGTATTTTTATATCTTTGAAATGTGCAGCTGTTTTAGAAATATTGATGAAAACCAAAAACTGATCCTAATAAACCCCCTTCCCCCTCAACGCCCTGGATTACTCCCGAAATCTAATCAGCTCTAAGCCAAATGAAAACAAGCTTAAATACAAAATTTTAAGTACGTAGGTATTTTCTTTCTGAAGTTATCGTGGATACTAACATAGATCCATTTATACACACACACACACACCACACACACACACACACACACACACACACACACACACACACACACACACACACACACACACACACACACACACACACACACACACACACACACACACACACACACACACACACACACACACACACACACACACACACACACACACATCCAGACATCATGGGCGATTTTGACTAAACTTGGCCAAAAGTTGTAAAATGAGTTAATAAGTCGATTTAGCGATAGTGAAAAAAAGTCGATTGCATAACCTTCAATACCTACATATGTATATGTAGGTTGGAACGTAAAATGGAGACAGTAATGAGATGAAGCGGTCAGTAATGGACCACTTCCCAACCTGTGGGGGAGCTACTATCGATTTAAACTGTCAATGTCAAATTGACAACTTGCCAATTTTGATAAAGGGTCAAGAGTATGCAGCCATTTTTTCTCACGTACGTAGATGGTGAGAGAACGTAAGCAATAGGTGGGAACAAACAGCACGTATTCTTTAATAAACATATTTAATAAGTGAATTATCGATAACAAGTAACGACGAAACCAATAGAAAAATAGTAGACATAATATTTATGGCTTCTCATTAAAGTAAAAATTAAAAGTCGCATGGTCACGACCTTCAATATTAATCGAGGAGCCGTGATGGATGTGTTCCAAAATTTTTTGATTTGAACTGTATAATGTTGCTTGTTCTATAATTGTGAATAGAATGGTATAAAAACCTCGGCAAAAGTACCATTCCCCTGTCTCGAGAACTAGTTCACCTCGAGGCTATGCCTCTGGGTAAACTATACTTCTCTCGACAGGAATGGAACACTTGCCGCCTCGGTATGCAATATACTACCGGGATATCAACTATGAATGACCGAAAAAAAACTGCTTTTTACAGAATTTTTATCAAAAGTTTATTTCAAGTTACTAGTGAAATTAGGCACAAATATTTATTTCATCTTCGATTGACATTTCATAAACGTACATAGATTTTTCCTTTTTCAATTATTCCTTTATCTACATTTGTATTACAATAAAATAGTTTTATTCAAAACTCATTAATAAATTAACCAGGACTTTTAAGGTAAATTTATTCGTGTATTTTATGCCTTTTTCGTAAATAAATTTTTTTAGGTTATAATGCCTTTACTGTGGAACAAGACAAGTTTATTTTGGAAGCTTATTTTCGAAACGGCGAAAAAGATGTAGATGGAAACTGGAAGTATTCAGTACGATTATGTGTTGAAGAATATCAACATCACTTTCAGAACATCGAATTAGATGATGATGTTTTATGCCGACACATTCGAAGAATTGTTAGTCGTTTTCATGAGCATGATAGTGTTTGCAAGGGAAAATCTACGGGTCGCACAACTGTACTTACAGAGGAAGTAGTGGAAAATGTACGATATCGTTATATTTGTATGTAAATAATGTGTGCACTAATTGAAAATCTTTACTCATTATTTACTATACTTTAGCTGGATTGATCTCATTTACATGCACGTTTGAGATCTAAAAACAATGCATTATTAATTCATTATTTGCTGTGCTTTAGATCAATATATACAGATTTGAGTTATCTTAAAAAACAATAGGTACATCATAAAGTAGATATGGTGACTAGTTCCATATGAGAAGGACTAAATTAGTGGTATATAATCTGAAATAAGTTTTTGTTCAAAAATTAGAATGCAATGCAAAAGTGATATCTAGCATTAAGTTAAATAAGTTCTATTTTTCCATTATAATGCATTTGCGATGTTCACCAGTGTACATTCAAAGGTGGTCAGCAAAAATGGTGTACCTGACTTGTGCTGAATATGTTGAATATATGCATTTATAATAAACTAACCAGTCATACATGTAATTTGTTTTCACTAATATTATTTAACAAATATATCATACATTGATTTCTGATTAATGACAAATTCATTTTAAAAATTCATTTAAATGTTTTAATGTCATTGTAAAGGTAACATCATCCAATATCACTCCTTTTTTTAAATATTCACTCTCCACATATTCACACACTTTCTTCGAGTTCTCAGCTGTAATTTTTTTCAATTCTTCATTGCCAATTGCTTAACACCTTCCATTTGAAATGTCACATTCCTCACTGCTATCCGATTTTTCAATGGGATTTAATTCAGAGTGGTACAAAGGGAGACGAAGGACAGCATGACCATTTTCAACTAGTAGCTTGTCTAGAACGGTTTCTTCAGCAACACCTTCTTGTAATTGGGATAATGGCATTGTCATCGTTCCTTCTTTTTCTTTTTTCATAAATTGGTACACATTGTAGATAATGTGCCGCCCTTGGCTATGAATTACCTTTCGATTATTCATTTTCAACCTGACAACAAAATTAATACATTATTGCCTATTTCAAACCACTCATGTCCATATAAATAAAAGATCATTAAACGCTCATCTAAACAGTTTTTACTCTCTAAACTGTACATTATTCTCGTAACCAAATTGAGGTTAAAAAGCAAAATTTATTTTAAACATTACTTTTAGTATATAAAAGCACTTACAAAACTTGAATTTGACAAGTAAATACCATGTATTGGTTTAATACACCAGAAATACGCCTTGTAAATCCAGAAAATCTGTAATATCAATTAAAAATAATAAATGATAATTTTTAACCAAATTTTTACATACCTTATAACAATTTCCCTTTAGTCTTAAGAAAGACTAAATTACAATTATTGAAGTTTTTGTATGTCTACATAATACGCAATTCGTCATTCACCAAAGTTTTTGTCATTTATGGAAGTATTTATTTTAATATCTGCATTTACGCCACTGGGTATAGCACAATTTTCATTTTAAGGATGCGGAACAGTAGTACTGTTCTAGGAGCGGCACGGTCAAACAATGATGATCGCACTGTATTAAATTTTATTTTTTTACTACTAACTGGAGAAATCGCAATTATTTACCCCATTCCTTTAATGAGAAGTAATACTTTTCCCCTAGGCAAATAATGAAAGTAAAAGAACACCTACCTAGGTAAATAATGATTTTATTTATTTTTAATGAATGAAACAAAACCTTATACCTAAGAAAAAAAAACAAACGTTTTCCTCTTATTTTCTACTTATTTATGAAATATATAAAAGTCTGTGAAATTATTATATTTACAATATCTACAAAGTTTTAGCAATATTTTTCGTTGAAGTGTCGTGTACTAACAATGATATTATCATAAAAACAAAAAGTTATAGGTTGATAATGAATTATGTCATTTGTCATTTTGACAGTTTTACTTTGTCTGTTAGTTTGACAAATAATGCTCAGAATACTTATATTTTGAAAATGGGTAGAAAATAACAATAATATTCAAAATTTAATTTAACAGTTCTATCCTCAAGTAGTAAAAAAAATTTCTATGTACACCTCGGTTGAAAAGGCCATCATAAACCTCGCACATTAAATCAATTAAAATTGCTCGGTTAATAATGGCTCACTGCTCAACCTGGGTGTATAATATACTATTAATTACACATGTATAGTGGTATTCAGACTGAGAGCGCATGCAGTATGGGTCTTACGGAGAGTACCGTCGTCGGTTTTCTTGTCGGCCGTCGCTATCAGCGAACAGAGAATCCATATCCAGTACCAGCCCTAATAAATTCAGTTTAGGTAAACTGATAACATTGATGGAAATTCCAGGGATACGTCGATTGTTGAATTTAATTTACTAAAAACGAATGTTTTGTGTGACTAGTACTGCCAACCCGTAAGGCATTAACGTTAAAAGGTTTTTTTTACAAAAAATATGCTTGAATACAGGGTGAATAAAGAATTATTTAGCTTACATTTTTAATTTCCCACGTGACTAAACCAACTATCATAGTAAAAGTTTATTTATTCTATTGTATCAAAATTAATAAATTCACATTTGTATACAGGGGAAGTAAAAAAAGTTAAATTTTTTGTGCTCTTTTATTAAATAGTAAACGATGTTAAGTATCACGATTTTTGCACTCGCGTGAAGTATTGGCCCTGATTTGAATTTCTTAAATACCCATACTGCTCGTACGAAATCACTAATAGGACTGAAACAAACATTTATATTTGCTTTTCATTTCGTATTAAATGATGTTAACATCAACAGAATAATTTACATTCCAATTATACGGTGACCATTATGTATCATGAGGAGTATCGTTAATGTAATTTAAATATCCACATTAAGAAAAAAAGTTGTCGATAAACTAAAATTTATTAATGAAAACTAATAAAAGAAGCTACGCTGAAAGATCTTTCATAAAACGCAATCTTGAAAAGCAAAATTTGCATATACATATATAACGCAATAATTTACCTTAGAAAGGTATAAATAATACGACATAGACAACCGGTATACACTGGGTTACTGCTACTGCGCACGATAACGTAAACAGTAGTTAATTGTTGATAAGATAATATCAAAGATGGAAGCTAAAGGCTAAAAGATCACTAGGTGTTTTATATATAAGTTCAGCAATAATGACTCTAAATTTGGGTTAAAATATGTACGCCAAGTATTAACTAATGGTTTGATCAAATTATATTAGTGCTACCTTAGTGATATCTATCAAATGTATTCGGATTTCAATATGACACCAAGGTTGTAACAAAAGTAAGCAATTTATTAAAATTCTTTGTAATATGCTTAATTTAAATGCACTTAATCTTTTGTGGACGCTGTAGTGATCCCTGTTGAAAGCAGCATACAATTTATAACAGGTTAGGAAGTAAAATCGACAATACAATGTTTATTAATATGGGCGATAAAGGAAAAATCTGACCTTTAGGTTGCGCAACGAATACTTTAGCTTTAGTTGGTACAGTTTAAATTCCATCCTCGTAATTACAGCACAGCTACCAGTAGTCTTGTACGAGCAGTCTCAGTTAAAAGCATGTGTGAATAATGTTTTTTACACCCGCAATAATAGCGACTATATTACTTCACCAAATAACGAAATATTTTTTTGAAAAATTTTCATCTAAAAATGGTGATTGACACACCGAAGAACCGCAACCAGAAAAATTTCCTAAAATATATTTTACACCACACAAAATGGCCGTTAAGAAACCATACCTTAGGAACAAGGCATTGAACAAAATTTTCTATCAAATTTTTGGTTGTAATCAAAACGTATTTCACACCCGTATTAATAAACATTGTATTGTCGATTTTCCCTCCTAACCTGTTATAAATTATATGCTGCTTTCAACAGGGATCACTACAGCCTCTACAAAAGATTAAGTGCATTTAAATTAAGTATATATTGATATCCGAATTCATTTGACTTTCAAAAAGAACTCACTAAGCTAGAACTATCATAATTTGATCAAACTATTAGTCACATGTGTTACATGGTGTACATATTTTAACCCAAATTTAAAGTAATTATTACCGAACCTTTACATAAAACACTTATTGATGTTTTAGCCTTTAGCTTCCATCTTTGATATTATCTTATTAACCATTAACTATTGTTTACGCTATCGTGCGCAGTAGCAGTAACCCAAAGCATAAATTATATATACCGGTTGTCTATGTCGTATTATTTATACTACAGTTGTTAGCTTTTTTCCTCCGTATTTATACATTTAAATTGTCATTGTTAAGGGAGGTTTGTGTTTGGATATTGTGAAACGAAAGAGAAGTTGGAGTGTTACCTTTCTAAAGTAAACTATTACGTTATATATGTATATATAAATTTTACTTTTCAAGGTTACGCTTTATGAAAGATCTTTCAGCGTAGCTTCTTTTATTAAATTAGCTAAATTGATTAAATCTTTTTTAGCAGGGTCGGCCCTGCCTAAAACATATACTTGTACGGGCAAGTAAATAATATCTTACACATAATTTGTTTTTTTAGAAGAGTGATAAGTCGTGATTTTAAATAAACCTTTTTTTAAGTTTTTGAAGAATATGTTTTCATTAATAAATTTAGTATATCGACAACTTTATCTTTTCTTAATGTGGATATTTAAATTACATTAACGATACTCCTCATGATACATAATGGTCATCTTACAATTAGAATGTAAATTATTCTGTGTTTTTAACATCATTTAATACGAAATTAAAAGCAAATATAAATGTTTGTTTCAGTCTTATTAGTGATTTCGTACGAGCAGTATGGTATTTAAGAAATCCAAATCGGGGCCAATACTTTACGCGAGTGCAAAAATCGTTTACTATTTAATAAATGAGCACAAAAAAATTAACCTTTTTTACTTCCCCTGTACACAAATGTGAATTTATTAATTTTGATACAATCAAATAAATAAACTTTTTTCCACTTTTGCAAAAGAGATACTTTAGTCTCTGTCTACAGGGACTAAAGTGGGTCATTTATTCCCTAGGGATTAAATATGGACTGAACCCCCTAGAGAGTTCATTGACAGATGTCAAACTTCAAGTATTTTTTATTACTTTTTTTACGAAACATTAACATTAATATTATTGCAATTAATAAATATCGGACGATTGATTTCCGAAACGATACTGCTGGATGTAAGGTTGAACGCATTTCCAAATGAATCAGTGCCTGTGGGCGGTTCAGATTGGTACGAGGGTCCTGGGAGTGAGGCAGCTGGTGTTTTTTGATCAGCTCCACCTCCAAAAATTTTTTCGGCGATAAGGTTCTTATTATTCAGGGAGTTTTCCACATACCCTTCTGCAACAGTTGCAGACTTCCACCCCCCCATATCTTTTTAAAACGTCAACAGTTGCACCTGAATCAGCTAGTAGAGATGCAGAAGTTCGCTGCCAACAATGTCCTGTATATGACAACGCATCTGGTAGGTTTAAGAATGTTGCAACTTTCTGGGGTAATTTTCCAATTATATTCTTTCCTACAGGTTGCATTGTACACTGCACATACTCACTTTTGTCATTAAAAATGTGTGATCTGAAGCTTCCTTTAGAAACGTATCAATCTGTTCTATAGTTAGTACCTTTGACTTCTTCGCTTTGTAACCAAAATTTTTGCTTTTCAGAAGCGTCGTCAAGTTGTGGAATTTGCTTATATCAACATTATGTTTAACGTTAAGCATAGTTTTTAACATTGAATACTGGCCCCATAATGCAGAAGCAGTCAATTTGTCTACCTTTTCATTAAAAAATACCAGCAAAGCATCGTAAATTTTACGAGATTTGGAAGGCAGTAAGTCTTCTAAAGCCTCTTCAGCCGCTTTTTCTAGATCAAATTCGTCGTACACATTTATTACCCTTTTGTAAAATTTTTTTCAAATATGGCTACTGCTGTTTACTAATTCCCATGCTAACCGACTGTTTTTTACTTGAGGATAGATTTGTTGAATTAGATTTTGAATATTATTGTTATTTTCTACCCATTTTCAAAGTATAAGTATTCTGGGCATTATTTGTCAAACTAACAGACAAAGTAAAACTGACAAAATGGCAAATGACATAATTCATTATTAACCTATAACTTTTTGTTTTTATATCTCTGTTAGTAGACGACATTTCAACGAAAAAATATTGCTAAAACTTTGTAGACATTGTAAATATAATAATTTCACAGACTTTCACTTTTATATATTTCATAAATAAATAGAAAATAAGAGGAAAAGGTTTGTTTTTCTTTTCTTAGTTATAAGGTTTTGTTTCATTCACTAAAAATAAATAAAATCATTATTTACCTAGGTAGGGGTTCTTTTACTTTCATTATTTACCTAGGGGAAAAGCATTACTTCTCATTAAAAGAATGGGGTAAATAATTGCGATTTCTCAGGTTAGTAGTAAAGAAATAAAATTTAATAGTATATTACATACCGAGGCGGAAAGTGTTCCATTCTTGTCGAGAGAAGTACAGTTTACCGAGAGGCATAGCCTCGAGACAGGGGAATGGTACTTTTGCCGAGATTTGTATACCATTCTATTCACAATTATAGAACAAACAACATTATATAGTTCAAATCAAAGAATTTTTGGAACACATCCATCACGGCTTCTCGCACGTGAGAAAAAATGTTTGCATACTCTTGACCCTTTATTAAAATTAACAAGTTTGTAAATTTGACATCGATAGTTTAAATCGATAGCTCCCCAACAGGTTGGGAAGTGGTCGATTACTGACCGCCTCGTCCCATTACTGTCTCCTGTGTGGGTGTGTGGGTGCGTGCAAGCGTGCAAGCGTGCGGGCGAGCGTGCAAGCGTGCGTGCGGCGTGCGTGCGTGCGTGCGTCCGTGCGTCCGTGCGTCCGTGCGTCCGTGTGTCCGTGCGTCCGTGCGTCCGTGCGTCCATACGTCCGTGCGTCCGTGCGTCCGTGCGTCCGCGCGTCCGTGCGTCCGTGCGTCCGTGCGTCCGTGCGTACGCGCGTCCGCGCGTCCGTGCGTCCGTGCGTCCGTACGTCCGTGCGTCCGTGCGTCCGTGCGTCCGTGCGCCCGTGCGTCTGTGCGTCCGTGCGTCCGTGCGTCCTTGCATCCGTGCGTCCGTGCGTCCGTGTGCGTGTGTGTGTGTGTGCGTCCGCGCGTGTGTGTGTGTGTGTGTGTGTGTGTGTGTGTGTGTGTGTGTGTGTGTGTGTGTGTGTGTGTGTGTGTGTGTGTGTGTGTGTGTGTGTGTGTGTGTGTGTGTGTGTGTGTGTGTGTGTGTGTGTGTGTGTGTGTGTGTGTGTGTGTGTGTGTGCGTTGCGTGTGCGTGTGCGTGCGCGTGCGCGTGCTCGTGCGCGTGCGTGCGTGCGTGCGTCCGTGTGTGCGTGCGTGCGTGCGCGCGTGCGTGCGTGCGTCCGTGCGTGCGTGCGTGCGTGCGTACGTGCGTGCGTGCGTGCGTGTGTGCGTGCGTGCGTGCGTGCGTCCGTGTGTGCGCGTGTGTGTGTGGATGTATGTTAGTATCCACGGTAACTCCAAAACGAAAATACCTACGTACTTAAAGTGTTGTATTTAAGCTTGTTTTCATTTGGCTTAAAGCTGGTTAGATTTTGGGAGAAATCCAGCGGCGGAGAGGGAGGATTTATTAGGGTCAGTTTTTGGTTTTTATGAAATATTTCTAAAGCAGCTGCGTATTTCGAAGATATAAAAATACCCAGACAAAGACCTTAAACATATCGATTAATTATGTTCTATGCAATTTTATATACGACGCATAATTTAGCTCTAAAAAAATTCCTAAGGTACAATTTAGTGTTTTTTCAATATCTGAATAACGATTCATTTTAGTAGAAAAAGTGCAGACAAATTTTTTAAAGAAAATTTAATTTTACATAACTTTTCTTTATAAAGCTTCTTAATGCAAGGTGTGTTTAAAAAATAATTAAATATGAATGAAAATGGTTACAATGTATCATTGATATTTTATGGTAGCGGGTGGATTTGGAATTTTTTTTTAAGTTAACACGTATTATTTATTTTTATAAAGGTCATTCTGACATAGATTACAGTTTTTGTTTTTACAATGTTGCCAGTTTTCGTTATGAACGTATGAAAGAGATTGCATAGTTATGCTAAAATAAATTATAATTAAAATTATCTCATTTCTTTAATTTTTAAGTTAGCATCTAGACGTCTACTAATCTCTGTCTGTCCAGAAGTTTTAAACGTCTGTGTGACATAGATTACTGTTTTTGCTTTTAAAATGTTGCATATTTACGTGATGAGCTTATTATAAAAGTATATAAAAATATAATTATTCTAAAAATGTTAAAATTATTTCATTTCTTTTAATTTCCATTTTGTAGGTTGGAAGATCATGTGGTGTTCTAGACCAGATACTTTTGTAATTACGGACCGCTTAAAGTAAACCCGTAGAATCATTCACTTTTCAACCTTTAAAGGGTTAGAAAAGCGGTATGTTACAAACTAATTGTGAATACAATAGTTTAACTTCTATAATTGGTACTTTCGTAGAAGCGGACGGCTTTGGAATTTTTCTTCAAATTTCAATCGTCTATCTGACCTGAAGGTTTAAACGTCTATCTGACATAAATTATTATTGTTTTTACAACGTTGTCTATTTTCAATACAAAACGTATTACAAAAAAATGTATTATTTCATTTCCTTTAAGTTCCACGTTGTAGGTTGGAAGGTCATGTATTGTTCTACACCAGATATATTCAAATTAAAGTAGCAATAAACAAAAGTGATTATTGAAAAGGAAATCTTTTAAATGGTGGTTTGTTAAATCTCGAAATGACGTTATAATGACGCAAGTAAATGTAAGATAAATTTAATATTATATTTACAAATCAATGTAGTTTTTTTTAAACAAGCGATAACATTGAGAAAGCAGTTATCTCCAAATAACAAAATGGCATTACCATATGTCAAACTTTTGGCTCGGATTAAAAAAAACGACATTGTTCAAACTCGTTCTAAAGTAAAAAGTATGTATAATACAAACTATATTACTTAATTGTGCCATTTCTTAAATTTATAGTAACATTGGGACATCCTCTGGACCACGCTACTGGCATAGAAAAAAGAGAAATGCTTGCCAGAGCTTCAGGGAATGACGATCCTTTTAATGACAATGGTATCAAACGAGGACCTGGAACGCGAGATTGTCCAAATGAAGTTCCATCCGCATTCGAAAGCCGTATAATTGGTTGTATTTGCGATGAGCATTGTTCTCATATAAATTGGATGTGGGTTTTCAGAGGACATCCTAAGCGATGTGAATGTGGACATTGGTTTAAACTAGTTTATAAGGCACCTTTGTAGCTACTTTTTGAAAGTAGTTACAAATGAAATTTACTCAGATTAACAAAAACGTATTATAGTTAAGAAATCTTCTCTTCATACATTTGTCATGTAATACATGCTCTCCTGGCTTTTCAAAACTGTTTCTTTTTTAAATAAAAAGATTAATTTTAATTGATTGTGTTAATATTTGTCACAATTAAATCTTAATAGGATGTTGGAAACTGTCAATGTTAAGTCGAAAATGACATGTAATTTGTAAAAATAGACATTTAACTACAGAAGGAATAGGAAAAGGCAACGTGTTTCATTACCCCCATGGGTCCGGCGGTCTGCTTCAGCTTTCCAAGCTCTTTCAGCCACAGTCATGGATCCCCAACATACATAAATTGAGTACATATGCATGGTGTGATTAGGACAAGTGCGGTTAGGATAGGGTCGGAAGGAACGGACTTAAGGTTTTGGGGGGAAGATTACTGTAGAACCCTTTTACAAAAAGTGGTATTTTACTAATTACTAAGCTATTTGCTTTAGCCCGTCATAGCTTCGTCGAAGATGGGATGAATTTGCAAAAACATTGACAACAAGATCGTAATAAAAGGCACTACTGTATTTCCTATTTGTTATAAATCTAAATATTTGACTTAAATCTAAAATATTTCACTTATCCTAATTATAACACAAATAATAAATCTAAAAAACCTATCTCAAAAGGAAAAGCGAGATCATCAGGTAGTCCTCCAAGGGATTGGAAGGATCGGTGTCACCAGACCGGTCTCTGAATATCTTGAATATCTGTGGGTTGGAAGGTTATTATACAGAATGTGATTTAAGATAGCAATTCTCCTGGTTGACGTTATGAAATGTTAAATAATCAAAATCATACGCAAATTAATAATACAAATAAAAAGTTTACTCACAAGAAAATCAATGCCTTTGGTTTACTTTATATTCTACGAACTTTAACTTTAAGCGATACAAGAGCTCATACATAAAAGAATATTTCTATAAATACATCTTGGGAATTTAACAAAGGACTGATAACACGCAATGACTTTTTATGTCGGTCACTAGGTCAGCAGGTGTTATTGATATCTGCTTGTTTTTATTTATTTATGAGACCTCGAGGTTTTGCAATAATTACTTTTACGAAATTTTATGCTGGCGCATTTATTAAAACAGATGACAGCAGTTTAAATTGTACTTTCTCCATTTTGCGTTCATCATGCTTTTATATGATACGCGATTGACGTCATTTGTGTATCGAAATATGGCTCATTACGGTACGCAAACTGTATTGTTATCGGATTGGTAGCACTGTCAAATTTCACAAATGTCAATGTAAACACTTAACATAACCTAACACTTAGTTGTTAAATACGAATAAAAACTTCAACTTTTGAATCGAGAACTTCAAATTAACAGTTCTACCAACATAAAGGTAAATATAACTAAAGTGACAAATTATAATGTTGATATTTGATAATTAAAATGAAATAATTCTCAAATTTTCATGCAAAATAGAAAAAAAATTGTATAAGAAACATGCTCGCTTTCTAATCTTACGATAAGGGCGTCTCTTATAAAACTCATTTATTAATACACTATTCTACGCGATTAATTGTTTTATCGCTTAATGGAAATAACATTTTATACGTGACGGACTCTCTTTGAGAAAGTTGATCAGGGTTTCTACTTTATAGCAAAATACGCATAAATTTAAGGAATTTAATATCTCCTTTAGGAAGTAGATTTGAGAACTGTTTGCGATTAATTATTATCGCTTCTCAGAAACGGGAGAATCAAATTCAAATTTCTACCTTACAGAAATTAATTTTAATTTCTTAAAAAATGATTTATTCATTCTGGAAGCGGATTTTAATACTTTAACTACTATTCTGGGCACGAACTACAGGCGGTTCGCATTAAGGGCCGGGATTTGATTTAATTCTGTATCTGAGCACGAGATGTAGGATTTCTAGTGTTTTAATGACAGTAATACAGGATTACAGGATGACAACGGTCTTAGTCAGGATAATCTGACAGGAAGCGGTTTCTGAAGCTTATTTGGCAATCTTTTCCCTGTAAACTATACTGGCTTCCCAGTTCGGTCGTGTTTATGTTTATGTGTTGGGAAAGGATTAATTAGCCAAACGGGCGTACGCTCCATTGGTAAATTAGACGGAAGTTGGACCGAACAGGCATACGCCTTTTGGAGAAGTAAGGCAAAGGAAAATAGCTCTACAGGCATGCGGCTTTTTCCCTTAGGAAATCTGGAGATCGGATATCGGATATCGGATCTCGGATTTCGGATATCGGATATGGGATATCGGATATCGTATATCGGATATCGGATATCGGATATCGTATATCGGATATCGTATATCGGATATCGGATATCGGATATCGGATATCGGATATCGGATATCGGATATCGAATATCGGATATCGGATATCGGATATCGGATATCGGATATCGGATATCAGTTTCAATTCATGAATTGATTACTTTTTAATATAAATTTTGTTATCATTCTAACACACATGCATTTACAAGTATAAAGTGGAAAACAATTTAAGCAAGCCCTGTCTGCAGACATGCAACACACATTACACATTTCTGACTATTTTGTATCACTTCATTTCCCTTATGTTTGCTTTTATTACAATTGTAATTGTATGTTCTACATACATAAAGACAAAACTTACATCGATTGGGGCTTGAACCTTGATGCGCAGTTGTTTAGCGCGGTACTCTAGCGTAGTACAGGTCGTAGGTTCAAATCCTACTCGAGGTAAACTTTTATATTTAATAAAATTAATAATAATTTTTAATTACTTTAAGGATAAGTTTAGTGTCGGTAGGTATGTCATTCTCATAATCTCTGTCTGCCCTCAGCAGCTTCCTAGTTGAGTTGACTCAAAATACATTAAAATTATTAAAACACAAGGCCGATATAGTTAGACATATTTCAATACTTAGAACCAATATTTCTCTGATAGAAAAAGCTATTACCAATAATGTTCACTTAGATAATAGGAATTAAAATCCCCTTAGAATAGAGAGCAATTTGGCTCTTTTAAAATTTTATTTAGCTCGACTACAACAGCAATTAGAAAACTCTCCTATAACGGGTGGTAGGCTAGGTGGTGAATGCAATACGGCAAGTTTAGTTTGGTATTCCCTTAAATCTTGTTTTGATTCGAGATTATTAACGGAAATTATAGTCAACTTAGGATACAAGGATCCCTTAATTTTTTTAATAAAGGCAGATGATAGCTTTGCTAGAAAGGTTAATATCATGTTGAACAGGTCTTTGTTAAAAGTGAATGTTGTACAGGTATGCCAATTTATTAACCCTCAAAATATGAATGTAGAATTCCGTTATTGACTTTGGCACAAATCTCAAGCTGTGGTATCAAAAGAAAATAGTTGACAAATTGACAGTTAAACTGGAACCGTTTCGAGAGGAAGGATCGGGGTTTGCTCTAAATGAAATTTTGCATTTGAAAGTAAACATAAATAATTACGTTCCCATAAGCATTTCTACTTTCATCACTGTTCCACGTTTTATTACACTAAAGAGGGCTGTTGTTAATATTAAAAATAACGATAAATTTTGTTTTCTTTGGTGGTGGTTTCCGCTTTGTATCCTGCAAACAAACACCCCGATAGAATAGGAAGCTATCCCCATTTCGTTGAGATATTGAAGCGTGGCACGATTAAATTTACCATTAAATTAACAGATATAAAAAAAATTCAAAACTAAACCGTGTATCCGCAAATTTATACTGCATAGTAAAAAAGCGTGTAATGCCATTCATGATAAGTGATAATCACAACCATGATTTTCCCACGATACATTTATTAGTAATCTCCTCGAACGATGACAGTGTAAAGTGGGCAAACATCAATAACCAATATTACCACTTTACGTGGATCAAAATGTCAGCGTTGTCCTCTCAACTTTCCAATCGAGGACACAAAAAGTTCTTTTGTAATATATGCTTAAATAATTTTTCCTCTAACACTCTATTACTGAAACACTCCACTAACTGCTATAAAATAAATAAATGCTCGGTAGGATTGCCCAACGAAAACCAAAAATATTTAGAGTTTACGCACTATTCATATAAGGAAAAGGTTCCTTTTGCTATTTACGCAGATATTGAGAATATTTTAGAAAAATGTTCCTATTCTCCAGATGTTGGTGGTGCAAACACAAAACCATATACTTTTCAGTATTGCGTTTTATCTCAAGTGCTCTTTCGATGACACTATCAATTTTTTTCTGCTAGAGGGGCAGATCGCATTACGTGGTTTAGCAATCAGTTATGGAATATTGCAAGTTCGGTCAATTCAATTGTTACTAAGGTAATTACCATACAACCGTTAAGCTTGGTTCAACAACAAACTTTTGATGATGCTACGCAGTGTCACGTATGCAAAAAACCTTTTGTAGAAAATAAAATTAAAGTAAACCACCACTCGCATCTTACAGGGATCTATATAGGGGCTGCCCATAATAACTGTAACCTAAAATGCATTAAAGAACTAGCAACCGGTATTCCTGGATATGTTAAACTCTTACCATTAAACAAAGGAAAGGAGTTCTTTAGTTATTTGCATAACGAAGGTGTCAGTAGTGAAGCATACGAGCAAGCTTTAAAAGTATGGCTTGTTTTTGATATTCGAAAATAGGGTCAGTATTCGGACCTGTATCTAAAAACTGGCGTGTCTCTTTTAGCGGATATCTTTGAAAATTTTCGCAACACCTGCATGCAAACCTATCTTCTTGATCCATTACACTACTATACGGCTCCCGGTCTAGCATTTGGCGCAATTTTAAAAATTACACAAGTCAGATTGGAGCTTTTAACCGACATCGATCAGGTTATGTTCATTGAGAAGGGTATTAGGGGAGGCGTCACTCAATGCAGTACTCGTTACGCAAAAGCCAACAACAAATACATGTCGGAAGAATTAGATCCCGAACTTCAAACCGCCTATTTAATGTACTATGATGTAAATTCGCTTTATGGAGCCACCATGTGTGAATCGTTACCGATCGGAAACTTTAATTTTGTGGAAAACTTTGAAGACTTGGACATAATAAATCATCCCGATGATTCCGAGATTGGGTACATTTTGGATTGCGATTTAGACTATACGAGAGATTTGCAAGAATCCCACAGTGACCTGCCGTTAGCACTCGAACATATGATTCCACCCGGATCTAAAATTAAGAAACTTTTGTTCACTTTGTATCCTAAACGGCACTACATTGTGCACTATAGAAACTTGAAGTTGTATATAAAACACGGTTTAAAACTTGTAAAAATCAACCGTGTCTTGCGTTTTACACAATCACCGTGGCTACGAAGCTATATCGAGTTAAATACAAAAATGAGACAGCAGGCCAAAACAAATTTACCATAATTTTTTTTAAATTAACGGTGAACAGCGTATATGGTAAGCTTATGGAAAATGTAAGAAAATATAAAGACGTACGGTGGGTTACGAAATGGGGGTCAATAGTGCGTATATCTCAAAACCCAATTTTCATAGTTGTACCATATTCGATGAGAATTTAGTCATTATTGAAATGAATCGATTAGAAGTCTTCCTAAATAAACCCATATATGCAGGCTTTGCAGTCTTGGACATTTCAAAAACTTTCCTGTACGATTTTCATTACTCATGTTTTGCCGAAATTTAAAAATGATGCTAAATTATTATATACGGACACCGATAGTCTAATTTACGCCTTCACAGTTGCCGACATATACGAATCCATTAAGGAAGATATTCAACGATGTGACACATCTGATTATGAATACAATAACATTTATGGAATTCCTCTCGTCAACAAAAAGGTACCCGGTTTGATGAAAGATGAAAATCACGGTAAAATGATGTTATAATTTATTGTGCTTCGTGCCAAAATGTATGCCTACCGAGTGGATAAACAAAAAGAATTAAAAAATCAAAAGACTCCACTGCGGTCAGCATTAGAGAAATAACTTTACAGGATTACAAATAATCGTTGTTTAATGAGGCAGTGGTAAAAAAACATCAGCACCTAATTAAATCAAAGAAACATGCAGTGTATACGATCCATCAAAATAAAACTGTTCTCAGTCCCTACGATAACAAACGAATTATAACAACTAACTCTGTTACAACTCGTCCTTGGGGTTACAATTCAACTATTTCCGTATGAATACTTCTCAGTAACGTTTAATTCTTTGAATTTACATTTCAGATCATGAGCGCCAGTTGGAGCATTCGTTCAAAGAACACGTTCGCATGGAACAGGAACTCGGTCATGCTACGCGTGTGATATATACAAATTATTTAAAGAGTAGTATAATGGATATATCATCAATTAAAAACTATTTTTTTATTAATGCGATCTTGCAAGACATTGTTCTACCGGACAAGTGCTTCAACTGGTGCATCAAAACGGGAAATGTGTGCGCGAATAAAATTACATTGCTATTCAATAAAAAGAGTGAACAGGATAATTTAATTAAGAAAGTTGTAAATATGTGTAAGATTGTAAATAGTGCTAATCAACTTGAATCATTTGCCTTACAGCCACATGTCAAATATGTATATATATATATATATATATATATATATATATATATATATATATATACTTGACTTAAGTAAACATTTATATAATGTTCACAGTATCTTAGGTAATTATAAGAATTTGTCGGTGGTGATGGACGACGCTATTTGGACGGCCATCGAATATGCCAACTCTAGGGCTCTGGAAATTCATTGGAATATATGCAAGGAGCGGAATATCAAGTACCTTTTTAGACCGTCCGATGACCTTCGTCATAAACGAGCGCACGAATGGTTACTAGAGAATATTCGCAAAGGTGTTGAAAATCCAAATGCGCTCCTTGGATGGACCAACGGCCCAGACTACGCATTTTGGCCATTCACCGAACTGAGCGAATACCAAAAGACGTTATCTTTAGTCACAAAAATGCATATAAAGAAAGATATTGTTTAAGAAACGTCATGGTGAAATAAAATAAAAAACGATATAACAGTATGCTGAGTTTTTATTTATAGTTAAGTAGTTACAATAATATCCTTATAAAACTACATTGTCGTCATCGATCCACGAATATTCGTTTAATCCCAACCATTGTACGTACACTTTATTCTTCTTACGTCGAATAACCTTTCCACCAAGTACACGTCCAGATATTTAGCCTTTTGCAGTACCTGTCTATAAAATCCACCTAGTATAGGTGTCGCTTTCACGTCTACTAGCAGGTATGTGACCGGATTGGTTAGGTGTACTTTAACAATCTTGAAAAGTTCACTTGACCAATTGGGTACATAACCTTTATCAAATATGCTTTTAAATTTACTAATGCGAACTATGTCGCCCATCATGAATCGATCGTTTTTATTAAAGGTTTTGAGATTCGAATATACATTAAACGGTGTGTTAGCATTTACTTAGCTAGGATTCATTCCGATCGTTCGATGTTTACGATTATTGTATTCTGTCGTTACTTCTTCGAGAAGTCTTCCAATCCATACGTATCTTCCACGCAGCCCAAATTTTTTATATAAGGTATTCTTGATGGTCCTAATTACTCCTTCTGCTATGCTAGCCTTTTTCGTCCTGTAGGTGGAGTAGTGATTAATGTTATGTTTCATCATCAGTTTATCGAAATGATTATTGTAGAACTCTTTTCCAGCATCTGTTTGCAGATTCTTAGTCGCCCGTTGGCATAGCTTTTGTCACGTCTGCACCTGTCTTCGTCTTCAATCCTCCCGTCCATAGGTATTTAGAGAAACAGTCGATAACTACCAGCATGTATTTGTAGCCTTTATTCTGTTTGACTTGTTCCATCCTCTATCAATTTACTTAAAGTTTCTTTAGTTGCATTCAAATCTGCCTCTAGTACCTCAACGTAATTACGAACACCATCTATAATCGACTTCACTAACTGGATAGAAAACTCGAAGTAGCCTTTATTTATGGCGTTAGTGTCTTCTTGGGGATCGGCCACCTGTTTTATACGGTTCCCATTTAAATGGAACCTTGTCAATTGATAGTGCTGTAAGGTTAACTCATCTTGACGTTCGATGGAATCGGCTACATTACTTAAACGCTTATTTTCCACATTGAACTTATCATCGGTAATGGAGAATTGCGTTTTTAGCAGTTTATGTAGTTGAGCATGAACATGAGAGCGTCCAAACTTGTCCATCGTTGTGCAAACTACAGTTGACAAAAAAATTGTTTGGAAGGTTTCTCAATATATTCATCTGCGTATAGTTCTTCCACGATTGATATGATATCGTTGACGAGTCCAGTATTACCGGCCATTTTTTCCGCCCATAGGACTTCCAAATCTTGAATCAATTCATGCACGTTGTTCCAGTACTTGTATTCAACCGGTCGCCCAATTTCTTTGAATACTGTTACTTCCCCCCCTTTTTTCTCCTTCACCTCCGCCTTCTCCAGTAAGGGTTTAATTATCCCTGTATTTTTTTTGGCACATCTCCCCTTCAATTGTTCATCCGGGTTATTATCGCGACGAGCTGCATTAGTTGCAATTAAGATCTGTGTATAGTTCGCTTCATCTTCGCTAGTTATTAAACATTTGCCTGGTTCATTCATGATTATTAGGTCATAGAGGCCGCTCGTACTACTGTACCGAACTCCCTTAATAACCAAATCCTTTCCATCTATCTTTACTGATGTCTTGCCAATTGCCTACCTATCGGTGGAAATGTCGTAAAGAACTCCATAAGTGGTATCAATTGCATTCGATGAATCGGTTAGCATGCGCTCTACGTATATTCGTGGTAATGGATCACATTGTTTCAGAAATTCTCTCGATGCAGAAGTATTGAGTGAAATAGAATCGGTCGTAGTCGCTACACGTTCTTCTTCCACTTGGGGTGCAATATCTCTAATCACACTAGTCTAGAGGAACTATGGTGCTCTTGACGCAGAGGATTTCTTTGAAAATACGGAAGATGAGCGAATGGACTAACATAATTACAACCACTTAAAGAAGATAATCTTCTTTGTTAATTCCTCGCAAATGATAAGGCATTGATGGCGTGGTATTATACTGCTGAATTGGCGACCTTTTGTTTTTGATAGGGGACGAATGACGTTTTGGTGACGGTTCCACGGATACCTCCTCCTCCACCTCCGTCTTTCGTTCGATCTTTAGTAGCGGTTCAATTTTCTTTTCGATTTTTGTAAGTGGTTTAATGAGTGGTTTGTAAGCTTTAATTAAATCTCTTTAGTAAATCGATCCTTCCTAAGATGATCATATTTTTGCTGTATAGCTTTACGAACTTGAATTATACGTTTCGTCAACGCTAATCTCTTGTTATCCATCGGTGCAGATCAACAATAAAACAGATAAACAGGTCTAACAGGTAAATAAACAGTTCTGTTTAAAACAGGTCTGTTTAAAACAGGTCCGCTATTTACGCTGTTTACTTGTAGGCTGTTTTATTCCAAATGATATTTTAACGATACCGCTAGGGTATTATATACTGATCGAAGTCTTTCCTAAAACGACCGTTTTGTACTTCAGCGTCCTTATTTATTACCACGAATCCATATCGATTTCGCCAACTCTCTGAACACATGTCACGAAACAATTGCATGCTTACTATTGGGGCGACATGGTCTTCATATACGTGACGCAAATTCAAATCATCCCGTTCGAAAAGTACTATCAAATTGGCGTTGTCTCTAATCAACTGTTTGGGGATTTTAGTATAGGTTTGACGCAAGTAGAAGCAGTTAATGTTATTGTGGCGACCTATTGGAAAGTACGCTCTAATATGGTTCTGTTTTTCGCAAGCGATATCGTCAAAGATAAATACTGAATTGGGTTTTGCCACGCTCGGCTCCATAATATCAGCATTATCGCTGAACCAATAATAACCAATATCTTTCATGGGATCTAGAATTTCACCCAAGAGTCGACATTTTTCCTGATTCAACGATTTCGAATAAACATACACGTGTTTGAAACGAAGACCGTTCGGTTCAGTTAGGAAACTGAGCATGGTGTTTGATTTCGCACAATTCGAAAGACCACAAATTATAGCGCGTACGCTGTTTGGAAGTAACTTCCCATTCCGTTGTATCTCCCTATTTCCAGCTCGGATCAAATCAACGAGATTTTTAATAGGTAGTTTTTGAGTTTGAACTACTACTCCCATCTTGTTGGTGAGCTTCGATTAAAACTGCACAACTTTCAATATGATTCTTTATTTGTACACCTAATATTACAAGAAATTGTTATAACACATTACAGTTTCTTCACTTCTCCTGTCATAGGATTGTATTGCACCATGGCATCGTGTAGTAGGCAATAGGCAATAGGCAACGATGTCGGCTTCAAACGCCTCCAAAGCTTCCATTTCAAGCTTTACATCTACCGTCGAGTGTTTTAGCGATTCATTTTGTTTTGAGCAGTCCATTACGAATATTGGACATATCTTGAATTGCGAATAGTCAAACAATACATCCTGATGTTCATGAGCGCTGTTGGTATAACAGTGTCTTTAAAAATTTAGATAGTTTTGGTAGGCCGTTATGTACATTCTGAGTTGAGGTGTAACTTTAGATTGCGAATATTCACATTATCGAAATCTGCCGCTCTTTCCGTCATTGAAAACTTTTTCCCCTTTTGAAAAGCCACAATTACCCATCGAGGCGTCTCTAATTGAGTGGAAGTTTCAATTGGCCATATATCCGACTGTGTTGGTTTTAAAGCTGGCAATTCGTATAGTTCCCATTGACGAAACGGAATTGTAATGGTTGTATTTTTATTGATCTGTAGGAACAGACTTAATTTGGCACTGTCGCTTAACATCACATGCGGAATCTTCCATTGAATTTTGTTTAGGATTATCTTAGCATCGTTTGCGATGCCCTTATAGCAATCAGCATCGCTTCTTGAATGTATTAAGACCAACTCCTGTGGCATATTCTCGATAATTTGTCCATACTTCCGAATATGTATTTTAGAGGTATACAGACGGCGAAATGTTTTTCTTTGTTGCTTTTAGCGTGTTCTACTTGTAACGGCTCCTCGTTTTTCGACGACCATCCCAAATGCTGTTGACCTTTGCTCTCATTCGATGTGAACGACACATATTCTTTGAGTGAGGATGTTATACCGGGATTTCTGCATGTATCCACTTTCTGTCCTCCGAACTCGTAGCGAATTTCTTCGAAAAGGAATACAAAGGTATGTAAAACGTTAGCTTCTAATATCAGCGGTTCAAAACCTAGCATACGTCCAATGGAATCCTTTTGGGTAAAATCTATATATAATTCACAGCTGAGTTCGCACTTGAGCGTGTTATTATTTGCCCTTAAACTCAAGAGACTTGTAGGAGTGTGCGGTTTTATATATATGCTCAGTTCTTCCAACTCGTATGCGCCATGTGGAATTTCAATAGCGTTGAGTTCTGTCGCTTTTATATAGGTCAACAGCATTTGGGATGGTCGTCGAAAAACGAGGAGCCGTTACAAGTAGAACACGCTAAAAGCAACAAAGAAAAACATTTCGCCGTCTGTATACCTCTAAAATACATATTCGGAAGTATGGACAAGTTATCGAGAATATGCCACAGGAGTTGGTCTTAATACATTCAAGAAGCGATGCTGATTGCTATAAGGGCATCGCAAACGATGCTAAGATAATCCTAAACAAAATTCAATGGAAGATTCCGCATGTGATGTTAAGCGACAGTGCCAAATTAAGTCTGTTCCTACATTTATCGTTTCCAGCGTGTATATTCCTTATGCTATTACAACCGTAAAATCCGACGACACCGATTACGTAGATTTTCTCGAAATTAAGTTCGATGGGGGGATAGAAGTTATTCGCTGTGTTACCAACACCCTCTACACTGAAGATGGTTGACTTGGTGACTATACATCTGCATACGAGTATGCAGGCTGACGTTTATGTTTTAATTTTTCAACTTTGACAAAAGTGTTTACAATATCTTTAACAACTTTTAACAGATATTACTCCTGACGAAGATAACTGTAAGTGTTATCGAAACGTTTAGATTGTATAATTTAAAATACACCATTAAAAAAACCAAAAAAGATAAGTATTTTACTGAGTATGCTATTTACATAAAAACTTTAAACACAATTTGCGGTACCGAATTGTTGTTCTTGAGAGTAATTATAGTATACTTTGCAATCACGAAAGTATTCCAGAACTTCTCTCGGTGGTGGAATATTTCCGAAACTATCATAGTACCATGTTTTTTGTAACCACATACCACGTCCCTTTTGGTTATCTAAATTAATAATACCAGCCTCGTTATTCCATGGTAATTTGGGCATATTATCTCTCATAAACACATCCCTGAAGTATGGTACATCCTTTGAGTACTTTCTTAGCTGTACATCAATTAACGGTCTTTTCGGTAATTTTTTAAGTTTTTTTTTTCAAGTACAAAGCCATACTTCACAGCCAGTTTTGCTGCTGTAAAGCTGATTTTAAAGCCTTTATAGTACTAGGACTGTTTTTCATTTTCTTGGTAATTATTCTACGTAATTTCAATAGACTGCTACGTGGTCGTTTTGTTATGCTAACACCCATTCCTAACTTTCTTTTTACCTTCATTATACCTGCTACAGCTAAAGCGGCTGTTCGTTCACCTAATCTTTTCTTTCCAAAATATGGTCCGCTCGATGTCTACTAGTCAAGTCTTTACTATCCCTATAACTGATATCGTGAGCTTTGCAATAAGCATCTGGGAGGTTAATACCGGGATCACCATGTTGAAGCCTTTTATCTAATTTAGTTCCGGGACCACAATACTGATACCCGCGAATATGGAGCTCAATGGGTAGCTTATTAATGAGATTATTAACCAGGCCACCCCCACGCGTACTTCTCCGCTTCAAAACTAACATTGATTGCATGAAAGGAGGAATTGCTGTATTTATAAGTAACGATCAATGAATGCTACAATAAAAAAACAAACAGTTGTTTTACCATTATTTTATTTATTCATATATGTGATACAGTAAATAGCTAGGTCGATAATGCAACATCCCAATAATACAAACTGTATTATGAGAATTTATATCGTTCTTGTAATTCAACACATTTTCAATGTCGCGATAAATGTTATCGTTGTTGGTTGCATCAGCGCCATATTCCATCTTACGGAAGTGGCGGTAACAGTTGTTGACTTGTTCGATTAGGTTTTGAAAGAAACAGGGAAGACCGTATGATTCCAGTAATTTCAACCGATAGTCAATTATATCCTCTGAGTTCAAAAGCTCTTCAGTGTCGTTCTTGTTCAACGTACAGTAACGACCGTGGTTTTGCCGAATTGTTACGCTTTTAATAGTCTTTCTGATGAGGATGATGATGATGATGATGATGATGCACCTTTCACTACTTCCCAATTATAACAAATAGTTAAATTGCTACCAAGAAATTCCGAACTTTGCTCGTATTCAATGTCCGTCTCCTCGTTGATATTTGACAAATCAATGTGGTTTCCAGTCTCTTAACAAACAAACTTCATTTCCAGATATGTTTGCCACTTGAGTAGTGTAACGTGCCAATTGTTGTCTGTCGTTACCTTAATTTAAATTTCGAAATTTGCATTATTATTGATAACGATAAGTATATTTACATTACATTAGTATTTTCAAGCATTTCTTTTTTCGTTCAATAATTAAATTTTTATATCGCAATATTTTCTCTTCAGTCTACATAATTACGAACGTCTCTGTGTATATTTTAGACATTCAATTTTAGTTCTATGCGCAACGTGAATTGAACATGGTCATGCATTTTCCGTTTGTTATGCCGTGCATTTAAGACGTTATCTTTTTTAAGTTTTGCTTCCCTTTTATAAGGGAATCAGAATAGGGAACAAGGAAACCGTTTATCTTAAGAAAAAGCTTTTATTTTAGTAAATTTACGTATCATTGAGTAGCGTGGGTATGATGTCACGAACTTAACTTTGTTAAAATGGCAGGTAAATGCAATGTCATCTTTATGAACATAAATGGAGATACCTTTGTTTTGCATCAATCACATATGCTGTTATACATATTCTGCGTTCGTCGTTATATCTGTAGAGTCAACATTTGGTGCCAATAATCGAATATTACCATATGCTACCGTTCGTCTAATTTTTATGTTGAAGACAGATGAAACTTATAGTGCTTACCTATACGTCTCTGTTTCGTTATTTGTACGATAATTACAAATGGAAATTACCTTTACATTATCGTATATTTGTCTTGGAATTGGAAATGAAAGTTCTCAAGCTACAGTTCGTTTAAGACGAGATTAAAATATTTATTTTGTACAAGTAAGTACTTTTAGAGCAGTTTAACAAAATAACAAATCAGTTTGTGTTATTTTGATACGGTTAAAAAAAGAAACAGCTGAGTCCTGCTCCTGAAATAAAAACATTTGAGTTCATAACCTATCACAACTGTAATTTGTTGACATAGGTCAATACACGTTTCATTATTGAAAACTTTTCACATATCGTTACTCCTGTTTCATACTTTTTCGCTAGGATGTTACACTCCTCTTCACTATAATTACCTCGCCCGTAAACCGCCTCATGTTGGGCATCGAATACTAACGCCGAAAATTCTTGCTTCAAGCGTTCCACCGCTGTTCTCAGGTCGGCTGCTTTGGTCCATTGCTTTTGAGCGTATGCCATCCACATGTTTTAGACGGCACTCACTACGCATTACACTATTTTCTTATATTATTACTCTTAACTCCCACTATGTTACATTAGTGTAGATATGAACCATGTATTTGATTACCGCACAAATCTGGTTACGCGCTATTTCCAATAATGACACGCATCAGCTATTTTTTTAAATTATGGTTCTGTCTATACTTTTTAGATAAGACGCCAACCGACTATTTTTAGCTATGACGCGACCAGCTTTTAGTGAGGACATAAACCGGCTATTTTTAGCCATGATACAACCACCTTTTAGCGAGGACGCGAACCAGCTGTGTGTCTAGCACAGACACGAACCACACATATCACGTGACATATTTGCATAGCAGAGATTTTAACCACACATGTGATTGGTCACCTACTATTTTTAATGATGACTCGCACCGGCTATTTTTAATGATGGTACTGTCACTAAAATCTTTAGCTAAGACGCGAACCGACTATTTTTAGCTATAATACACCACATTTTAGCAAGGCGCGAACCAGCTATCATCTGACCCCCAAGGTGATCTTACAAATATAGTGACTTTTCTAATAACTTTTTTCAACTATAGTGACTTTCCTAGTGACTTCTTGTGTTAGGATCCGCCTTGTATAACTACAAAATATGAAGCTTGAAATAGTGTTCGCTTGCAGATTCGACCACGAGACACTTTGGTAAACCTCTATGATAATCACTAGACCAAACTAGCTTTTAGATATCGAATGTATAAAGCGTGATATTAACTGTTTATGCTGATGTCACGTATTATATAGAAATGCTTATGTTGACGTGGCGATGCTGTTGAAATTTATAACGACGATAATCAATATTGAAGATTGCATTTACAACTTAAAAATAATTAAATTTATCGATAAATGTGTAATACATTTTAATTATTGACTCGAAGTAGTAAATAAATATATATTAAAATAATTCGGACAAGCTTATCTTTAAATAACATCCGGCGTAGCGTATTAGCTAACAATAACGGAATTTACTAATAAATACGTAATTACATTGTATTCCATAAAAAATAATTGTTAAGAAAATTCTGTTAATAAATAATTTAACGACACATTTACTAGTTAAGAAATAATGCATTTGATAATAAATATGTAATTACGTTTTTGTTCCAGAAATAAGCAGTACATTGGAAAATTGGAAGTTATGAATTCTGATGGTAAATAGTTGAATTTCCAAATAATTGATATATAAAAATTATACTGACAACTTTTTACAACATCCCATTCGAGCTTATCTTCGAATAACATCCGGCATGACGTAGTGCTTAATAGTAATGAAATTACTAATAAATAAGTAATTTTATTATATTGTATTCTATAAAATAATTCTTAATGTCTCTTAGTAAAATAATATCAATGTGTCTGCGTGTCTGCGTGTCTGCGTGTCTGCGTGCCTGCGTGTCTGCGTGTCTGCGTGTCTGCGTGTCTGAGTGTCTGCGTGTCTGCGTGTCTGCGTGTCTGCGTGTCTGCGTGTCTGAGTGTCTGCGTGTCTGCGTGTCTGCGTGTCTGCGTGTCTGCGTGCGTGCGTGTGTGCTTGTCTGGGTGTCTGCGTGTCTGCGTGTTTGCGTATTTGCGTGTTTGCGTGGTTGCGTATCTGCGTGTCTGCGTGTCTGCGTATCTGCGTGTCTGGGTGTGTGCGTGTTTACGTGTCTACATATCTGCGTGTCAACGTGTCAGCGTGTCTGCTTGTCTGCGTGCCTTCGTGTCTATCTCTTTGTGTGTGTGTGTGTGTGTGTGTGTGTGTGTGTGTGTGTGGTGGTGTTGTGTGTGTGTGTTGTGTGTGTGTGTGTGTGTGTGTGTGTGTGTGTGTGTTGTGTGTGTGTGTGTTGTGTGTGTTGTGTTGTTGTTGTGTGTGTGTTGGTGTGTTGTGTGTTGTGTGTGTTGTGGTGTGTGTGTGTGTGTGTGTGGTGTGTGTGTGTGTGGGGTGTGTGTGTGTGTGTGTGGATTTGTGTGTGTGTGTGTGTGTGTGTGTGGTTTGTGTGGTGTGTGTGTGTGTGTGTGTGTTGTGTGTGTGTGTGTGTGTGTGTGTGTGTGTGTGTGTGTTGTGGTGTGGTGTGTGTCTGTGTCTGTGTTGTCTGTGTCTGTGTGTTGTGTGTTGTTCTGTGTGTCTGGTGTCTGTGTGTTGTGTTGTGTGTTGTGTTGTGTGTGTGTGTTGTTTGTCTGTGTGTCTGTGTGTCTGTGTGTTGTGTTCTGTGTGTTGTGTGTCTGTGTGTCTGTGTTCTGTGTCTGTGTGTCTGTGTGTCTGTGTTTGTGTTGTGTGTCTGTGCGTCTGTGTGTCTGTTGTCTGTGTTCTATGTGTCTGTGTGTCTGTGTGCGTGCGTGTCTGCGTGTCTCGTGTCTCGTTTGCGTGTCTGCGTGTCTGCGTGTCTGCGTGTCGTGCGTGCGTGTGTTTGTCTGGGTGTTGCGTCTTTGCGTGTTTGCGTGTCTGCGGGGTGCGTATCTGCCTGTCTGCGTGTCTGCGTATCTGCGTGTCTGCGTGTGTGCGTGTTTACGTGTCTACATGTCTCTGCGTGTCTGCGAGTCTATTTCTGTGTGTGTGTGTGTGTGTGTTTTTGTGTTTGCCTGTGTGGTGGCTGTTGTGTGGTTGTGTGTTGTGTGTGTTGTGTGTGTGGGTGTGTGTGTGGGTGTGTGTGTGTGTGTGTGTGGTTTTTGTGTGTTGTGTGTGTGTGTGTGTGTGTGTGTGTGTGTGTGTTGTGTGTTGTGTTGGTGTGTGTGTGTGTGTGTTGTGTGTGTGTGTGTGTGTGTGTTGTTGTGTTGTTGTTTTTTTTTTTTTTTTTTTTTTTTTTTTTTTTTTTTTTTTTTTTTTTTTTTTTTTTCTGGTTTGGTTTCTTTGGTTTGCGTTGTTCCGTGCGTGTTGGTTGGTTTGTTTGTGGTTGTGTTCCTATTGTTTTTTCTGCCTTTCTCCCTTCGGCTTTCTTCGTCTCGTGGTGTGCTTTGTTGGGTTCTTGGGTTTTTTTATTTGCTTTTGCCTTTGGTTTATCTGGTGTCTGCGTGTCTGCGTTCTGCGTGTCTGGGTGTTGCGTGTTTCGTGTCTCTCTGCGGTCGCGTGTCGCGTGTCGCGTGCTGCGTGTCTGCGTGTCTTCGTGTCTTCTCTGGTGTTGGTGTTGGTGTTGGTGTTGTGGTGTGTGTGCTTGTTGGGTGTGCTGTTGCTGTTGGTGCTGTTTGGTGGTTGGTTTGGTGTTGGTGTTGGTTTGGTGTTGGGTGTGTGGTGTTGTGTCTTTTGGTGTCCGTGTGCTGTTGTTGTCTGGTGTTGTGTTATTTTGTGTGTGTGTGTGTGTGTGTGTGTGTGTGTGTGTGTGTGTGTGTGTGTGTGTGTGTGTTGTTGTGTGTGTGTGTGTGTGTGTGTGTGTGTGTGTGTGTGTGTGTGTGTGTGTGTGTGTGTGTGTGTGTGTGTGTGTGTGTGTGTGTGTTGTGTGTGTGTGTGTGTGTGGTGTGTGTGTGTGTGTGTGTGTGTGTGTGTGTGCGTGTGTGTGTTGTGTGTGTTGTGTTGTGTGTGTGTGTGTTGTGTGTTTGTGTGCGTGTGTGTTGTGTGTTGTGTGTTGTGTGTTGTGTGTTGTGTTGTGTGTTGTGTGTGTGTGTGTCTGTGTGTCTGTGTGTCTGTGTGTTGTGTGTTGTGTCTGTGTGTCTTGTGTCTGTGTTGTTGTGTTGTGTGTTGTGTGTTGTGTGTGTGTGTGT
>JARFJB010001181.1:1732500-1760000 GCA_036346205.1 Vesta saturnalis | reverse complement strand
ATTGCAGCAGCTAAACGCAAATACTATCAATGTAAGTAGAATCATGAAAATGTTAGGTTATCTCTGCATGATTACTCATCATCTGGTGTACATATGTGCATTCGATTACATACCAGTTTATCGTACAACAACTCATTGATTTTATATTGATACGAGATATCGTAAATGGTAACTTTGAATATTAGAGGGTATGATTCCATTTGTTTCACTGATGCATGCGCGATATGGTTCACAATATATGTATCAATGTCATGATGAATAATTTATTATACGATTCAAATTTATTCAAAGATTTAAATTTTATTTTACTAGTTAGAAGTAGTACACATACATGTCTAATAACATCAAATTATTCACATAACTTTAGGTGTAAAACATCTAATTGAATTTTATTTCCAATAAGTAACGTAAATGTTTATTACTATTTAACTGAGCTAAATGCATTCATAAACTGATCAAAGACTGTCGAAGGCAATTATATTACAATATTTGTATAAGTTAGTCGTTTACAAAAAGACCACTAAAGCTTTTTGGGAAAGCTCAAAAACATAAAATAAAATAGAAACTTCAAAACTTTTGACGCACAAAAACAGTTGTCTCTCAATCGCTATAAAAAAGTTGACTGCCATATAATACACTGACATGTCAGCCAGAGCTACATCAAAAAATGTAATAAAATGATCTCACGTAATTGTATTTACTTCCCTTTCTAGTATCTGCTTAGAAATTACGGGAGATTCCTTTTATGAGAAGTACATTATACGAATAGAACCCTAGGAGAATAAAATCACAAGTCGCCTCCGGATGAACAAAGTTAGTTTCCGGTTTGACTGAGATGTTTTTACAAGCTGAACTGTCTACATAAAAAGCTGACATTGTTGTTGAGCTAATTCTCTTCTACAATTATCTGCGATTACGGCCCCATCAAAGTCTACGCTTGAGGGTCCAGGAGGGATGCACGAAGTTGTTCTCAACACAAGTTTGATGTCTTTATAGCTTCACTGCGGTTAGCAACTACATGACTTATAGGTAAATATACTGCTCTTGCAACTATTAAAAGGTTCAAATAAATTATTTTTAGTTCAGTTCTTAAAATATCTCAATATAAACTAATAGTCTTCAAATCAGAACATTTAACAATATTACTATCGACTTTACTTCGTAAATTAAACAAGCGTTCATTTTATGATTCTCCAAGAAACAATGTAGTACATATCATTTTAATATCAACTAATATAGAAAGTCCGCTGTGTTTTAATTAATTTTATATGTATAAATTACAAGCACTGAGTAGTAGTACTATTTCTGTGATAAGTAACACAAAAAAGCTTTCAAACTGACAAACTTCTCAATGTGAAGACCATATGCTAAGTATTGATAACATTTAGGACATTTCAAGATTTTGTAGAAAATATTGAACGTCTCAAAAATTCAAATCAAATCACATCCAATCTTACTGCTGAATAATACGATACGATTCAAATTATTAATGTGAACAATTTCTCTTTGACAATGATATTACTACAAGAACGCATGTAAATTAAACATTTTTCAAATCAGCATTTTGCAATAGATAATTTTCTAGCTGTAAAAACCTAGAAAGAAATCTGATTGAGCTATCTAATCATAATCAGAGCCGTATGTAAATCACTCAAAAGTTCTTACCATTCAGTTTGATGTCCTGCACAATTTTGTGTCAACTATCGTTCAATAATTGGTTATACTTCTTAACTTTTCAGAAAAAAATTAATTCTACATTAATGACCTTTTTTTAAAAAGGTTATTGGTCAGCTCTTCCCTTTATCCGTCCGTTCGTTCGTTTGTCCGTTTGTCCGTTCGCCCGTTTGTCCGTTCGCCGTTCATCCGTCCGACCGTTCCTCTGTTCGTCGGTTCGTCCGTGCGTCCGTTCGTCCGTTGTCCTTTCTTCCGTCCGTCCGTTCATCCATTCGTCCGTTCGTCCATTAGTCTGTTCGTCTGTTCGTCCGTTCTTCCATTCGTTCGTTCTGAGGTTCGGCCGTTAGTCCGTTCGCCCGTATGTCCGTTGTACGTTCTTACGCTAATCCGTCGTTCGTTCGTTCGTCCGTTAATCCATTCGTCTGTTCGTCTTTCTGTTAGTACGCTAGTTCGTATAATCGTCCGTTTATCTGTTAGTTGTCTAGTACATAAATGATATACCTAAATACATATTCGTTCAACACTGTCAACTGTGAATTAACTGTGAAATACATGTGCGTGTGCGTGTGCGTGTGCGTGTGCGTGTGCGCGTGCGTGTGCGTGTGCGTGTGCGTGTGCGTGTGCGTGTGCGTGAACGTGTGCGTGTACGTGTGTGGGTGTGCGTGTGCGTGTGCGTGTGCGTGTTCGTGTGCCTGTGCGAGTGCGTGTGCGTGTGCGTATGCTGCGTGCGTGTGCGTGTGCGTGTGCGTGTGGCGCGTGTGCGCGTGCGTGTGCGTGTGCGTGAACGTGTGCGTGTACGTGAGTGGGGTGCGTGTGCGTGTGCGTGTGCGTGTGTCGTGTGCCTGTGCGAGTGCGTGTGCGTGTGTGTGTGCGTGTGCGCGTGTACTTGTGCGTGTGGTGGGCGTGCGCGTGCGTTCGCGCGTGCGTGTACGTGTGCGTGTGCGTGTGCGTATGCGTGTGCGCGTGCGTGCGCGTGGTGGCGTGTGCGTGTGCGTGTGCGTGTGTGTGTGCGTGTGCGTGTGTGTGTGTGCGGTGCGTGTGCGTGTGCGTGTGCGTGTCGTGTGCGTGTGCGTGCGTGTGCGTGTGCGTGTGCGTGTGCGTGTGCGTGTGCGTGTGCGTGGCGTGTGCGTGTGCGCGTGCGGTGCGTGTGCGTGTGCGTGCGTGTGCATGTGCGTGTGCGTGTTCGTGTGAGTGTGCGTGTGCGTGTGTGTGCTGCGTGTGCGTGTGCGTGTGCGTGTGCGGTGCGTGTGCGTGTGCGTGTGCGTGTGCGTGTGCGTGTGCGTGTGCTGGTGCGTGTGCGTGTGCGTGTGCGTGCTGTGCGTGTGCGTGTGCGTGTGCTGCGTGCGTGTGCGTGTGCGTGTGCGTGTGCGTGTGCGTGCTGGTGTCGTGTGTGCGTGTGCGTGCTGTGCGTGTGTGTGTGTGTGTGCGTGTGCGTGTGCGTGTGCGTGCGTGTGTGTGTGTGTGTGTGGTGTGCGTGTGCGTGTCGTGTGCGTGTGCGTGGTGTGCGTGTGCGTGTGCGTGTGCGTGTGCGTGTGTGCGTGTGCGTGCTGTGCGTGTGCGTGTGCGTGTGCGTGCGGTGGTGCGTGTGCGTGTGCGTGTGGGTGCGTGTGCGTGTGCGTGTGCGTGTGTGCGTGTGCGTGTGCGTGTGCGTGTGGTGGTGCGTGTGCGTGGTGTGCGTGGTGTCGTGTGCGTGTGGTGTGCGTGTGCGTGTGCTGTTGTGCGTGTGCGTGTGCTGTGCGTGTGCGTGTGCTGTGCGTGTGCGTGTGTGTGTGCGTGCGTGGTGCGTGTGCGTGCGTGCGTCGTGCGTGCGCGCGTGCGTGTGCGTGTGCGTGTGCGTGTGCGTGTGCGTGTGCGTTGCGTGTTCGTGTCGTGCGATGAGCGTGTGCATGAGCGTGTGTGCGTGTGCGGGTGTACGTATGCGTGTGTGTATGTGTGCGTACGTGTGCGTGTGCGTGTGTGTACGTTTGCGTGTGCGTGTGCGTGTGCGTGTGTGCGTGTACGTGTGCGTGTGCGTGTGCGTGTAGGTGGGAGTGTGCGTGTCTTCGTATGCGTGTGCGTATTCGTGTGCATGTGCGTGTGCGCAAGCGTGTGCGCGTGCGTGTGCGTGTGTGTACGTGTGCGTTTGCGTATGCGTGTGCGTGTGCATGTGCGTGTACGTGTGGGTGTGCGTGTAAGTGCGTGTGCGCGTGCGTGTGAGTGTGCGTGGGTACTTAAGATTATACCCTGATAGATCGGAAATGTACTGTACACGTGAACTTCATTTTATTTGATTCAGTTTTAAATTATTCCCTAACTTCAAGTTAATTACATTTCCTCCAAATTTAACAATCCTTTTTCTTCTTTGTGGCGCAATTAAATGTAACTGGAAGGTATGATTTCACCCACTGTAATAGTATTTTCTTGAAATTTCTTGTTAATTTTACAAGGTGCATGTGTGAAGGGTAAAATAACATTTTCTGAGTTTTCAACCCTTTCATTCTTTTTCTTGCATTTTTTATTCTCCCTCATTGCTACCCACTCGGATTCTCGGTTTAAAAAACAGTATATCGAGTGGTAACGATAGTTTATACTTCATAGTCATGTAGAACTCCCATCTACCATAAACTGTAAATTGTCTGCTGTGAGGATAAATCAGACCAGGACAGTAAGAAAAACATCTTTCCTTCTCATAGCCATCAGGACATCTCGAATGTAATTTACAGGATAAGGCTATTCCACTTAATTTTCGCTTAGAAATTGAGGTTTACAAGACTTGGAGTTATCTACCGTTTATTACCTGTTAGTATATAATTACTTATTCCGTCCATGTGTGCTGCGACGGGAAGTGAATCTATAAATCACCTTAGTTACTGATGTTATATAGCAAACTGTTACTGCAATCTTACGATAGCTCAAGTACCAGCACTTTTATAGCGTGCTTTATTTTACCATATGAATATTTTTTTGAACAATTTTTTGAGGTTACAGTTTAAATTTTAAATCTTTAGATTTATCCTTTTTTATTGGCTAACTAGTAGTATAGCTATTACAGCTATTTTTTTTGTATTCATATACAGGGTTCCCCATAATAGGCTACCCATTTTAATATTTGCATTAAAAATTTTTGTAGTTAACAAAACAAACTATTTATTATACTAAATTACAGCTAACTCTTTGGGATTTATGATAATTTATAAATATTTGGCTAATTTAATTCTAACTTTTAAAAATCACGTCTTCTAAATGACCTCCACCAACTTCAACACATTTTTCAATATTAGATAAAAAGTGGTTCATTACACGGCGTAGCAAACCTTCGTCTATTCCTTCAACTTCTTTACGAATTTTGACTTTGAGTTCCTCGATTGTACCTGGACGACTCGCAAACACTTTGGCTTTTAAATATCCCCACAGGAAAAAATCGGGTGCCGTTAAGTCGGGGGACCTCGAAGGCTAAGGCAAATCTCCGAATCGAGAAATGAGTCGGCCATTAAACATTTCTCGCAGAACACTCATTGCGTTTCTGGCGGTATGAGCTGTTGCCCCATCATGTTGGAATAGTAAGGCATTGTTTAGTAATCCTCGTCTATTTAATTCTGGAATGAGGAATGTCTCTAGCATGTTTACGTAGCGCTCGGATGTTACTGTTACAGCGCGGTTATTTTCATCCTCAAAAAAATATGGACCAATAATACCAAAAGATCCTACTCCACACCACACAACAACTTTTGGATTATGGAGGTTCTGTGTAAAGATTTCACGAGGATTTTCATTTGACCAGTATCTAAAATTCTGTTTATTAACCATGCCGTTCAAATAAAAATTTGCTTCGTCGCTCATTAGGAGACTGTGAATTGCTCCTTGATGTAAATCCAAAATTCTTGGCAAAATGCTAACCTTGCTTCTTTATCTTGATTACTAAGGTGCTGTCCATTTGGTATTTATAGGGATGAAAATTTTAAATCCCTTTGAAGAATTCGATCTAAGCTTCCCTTTGATATTCCTAGGATGAGGGTTTGTCGATTAGCAGACCTTTTAGGACTTCTCGTAAACGCAATTCTAACTCTTTCAATATTTTCTGGTGTACGAACTGTTCTTCGACGTCTAGGCTTCTTCAAATTTTGTACAGAACCATTTTCACGCCAATGACGAACCCATAACTTAACAGTTTTACGATTTGGCGCGTGACCCCTATTGTTGTTATTAAACTGACGCCGGAATGCACGCCTAACTTCTTCTATCGAATTGCTTCTTATGTAAGTTTCTACACAAAACACACGTCGTTGGACTGAGTAATCCATGAAAGTTCAAACGGATGTTGAAATAATGTCTCAAAGCAAAAAAATTAAATAATTATTGATGAAAACTAACAAACTTCTAGTAGTAAAATGACGTTACACGAAATTATTAATTTATAACTTATTTGTGACAGGCGCCTACCTGTTTAATAATTAACTTAAATCCCAAAGACTACAGAAGATAATCCCACAGAGAACAACTTATTTAGTTATCTCGTAGGGAATTTATTAATAAAATAAAATGGGTAGTCGATTATGGGGAACCCAGTATATTGTGCAGGAGAGATTCACTTAATTATATACATCAAGTAGCAATTTGCTTTACTATTATCTTTTTTTTTTGATATTCTGATAACTGAAATTCAAATTATATACTCTGGAGTGACTAGCAAAACCAACTAATATCTTGATTTATTTTTTTGGGTTTGATTTGGTAGATGCCACTGTCTTGGCCGAACTTTAAAAGAAAATAATTCGGTGTATAACTCTAACCCTATTTCGAAGAGATTGGTTTTCGGCAGACATTACTTTTAATTCTGTTCTCAGTAGGTGCCGTATTACTACATATTATCAGTAAGAGTAATTAAGTGTTGGGATGATTTTCGAAAGACCACTACCACCGTGCTACTTTACCGTTAGTTTTGATTATTAAAATCGTTTAGTCCCTTTTTTTGATTAATTAGGCCAATACCACATTATTAGTTTGATGGTTGAATTCTCGCTTGGAGAATTTCAAATTTACATTTATTTTGTGAAGAAATATTACTAGTTTAAGCAATTTACTTTATTTTATAATTATTTATAATAGAAAAGTATGTAACTCATACTGTGTTTAATTTATATTGGTTATTAATTTGTACCTTAATTAGATTATACAATTATCCTAAACACACTTTTTTTGTTTGTTCGTCCTATTTCAAACTTTAGGGGCTAAATCAAGTTCGGTGGCGCTCAACCCTCAACATAATATTTTTTCTTGATTTCTTGGCGCTTACTGTATGTTTCACCCTGCGCATTCAATGCCCTACCATTGCGACTTACCGGCGTAATAGTTTAGAGTACTGTACTGCAAATTCGCTGACACAAAATGTGCTTCCAGATCCTTCCAAGCCGACTTACCGACTATAACTACTAACATATTGGAGCCCTTATTTTGTCTCCAGCGCTCACCCTTGGGTGACCTTGTTCGCAAATTATTTCGTTGGTGCAATATTGTTGATCTACTGTAACTTTAAATTTGACCCGTTACCTTCTGGTTATAAATTGCATTACTTATAAGTCAAAATATTATATCGAGAGTGTACAATCAGCTTAATAATCCTCGTCTTGACATCGAATCTATAATCCTTTAATAAATAACTAATAGTGCATTTCTTGATTCTTGTTTATTCTAGGTTTATTCAGATTATTGTTTTCTTGAGTTTGCAACAAGGTAACCTACATAATCTTTAATAAGTTATAATTATGCACATTCCACGCTTACAATTTGTCCAGTAAAAATTTTGGTTCAAACAAAATAAAAGTAAATAAATTAAAACGTTAAAAGTAATTTTGTGTGTAAACTATTTAACTACAATATAATTTTGATTATTAAATAATTATTTGCAACTAACTTTTTTTAACGATAATTAGAATAGGTTAAAATATAATTTTCTACATATTTATCTTTATGTTTCAATTATAAAAAGTATAAAGCGAGAGCAAAAGGGTTTTGAAATTCAATCAGTTCCGATGCAATGATAGGAGTGTTAAAAAGGTCATGAAGTTATATTCATGCCAGAGATAAATAATAATCGCATGCAGTTAAACGAATGGGTTCCATCGGTATAGTATGTGCATGTGTGTTACCGAATGCTCAATATTTCATGGCCCAAATGCCGCTGTTATGAGATAATGGCTATTAAAGCCAGCACACTGTGCTATTACATATTTGTTGCTCTGTCATTTCCCTGAATTTTATACCATTTTAGTAAACAAAGTTATTTTCCTGTTATATTCTGTTAAAATTCAAAGGACGATTTATGGTAATACCTATTTATGAATAAATTTTAAAAAGAAATTTAATTTGGAAAAGTCGGTAATTGAACAAAACTTAATTGTTTTCTTAATGCATTCAAAAGCTCCACTTTGAATAATTTCTAAAGGAGTTAACGTTTCTATTCAACTCAATTGTTCAATTCATCTATTCTTAATTAATAGGCCAAGCGAGTACTAAAAACGAGATTTGCACTAATTTTGTGGTTGCCTATTCTCCTTCATCCAATTACCACTAAGGGTGTAGTAACGCTACTGTCGCTATTATCTGCCCCTTAACTACTACAACGGAAAGCAAAATGTCTGTAAATTCTCATGAAGGAAGACAATATAGTAAAGAAGATGAAATTCTACTTTAACGAGCCTTTAATTCTAAATTCTATAATCTTATTTTTTAACACTCATTCACCCTACCCATAATTCTAGATTTTTTCAATCCGCTTTAGTGATTTGGAGATTTTCTTAAACTATGACAGAGAAAATTGATCGAATAGTTAATCTGTAAACCTAATTTACGAAACTTAATTGAATCCAATTCAATGATAGATATTAATTTCACCACAATCCTTAATATGAATATTAAAGATTAGAAGTCCAGACAAGAGCTAATCTAATACAGGACAGCTCAGGTTTACGAACAACGACCGGCTAAGGAAACACCGTCCAGTAATGAGTTGCATTCCTCTACCCCCAGACTATTAATAGCGGCCTCCAGCGAGGCTATCTGCATCACGCAGACCTCTAATGGAATAGCAATGAAATTAGCAAAATAATGTCCTTAGTTTAATTGCTAACCGGGCCGCTGTTGGTCAGCCAGGAAATTAGTTTTGATTAACTGATTTCCCTAAGATTAAATGCTAAAGGTGATCATTTCTAAAGATTAAAATTCATTTTTAGGTGAAACTAAATTATTTTAATAAACTTTAACTTTAATTAGTTCCCTGTACCATTAATAATTCCCTCCTAGTTGTCCATTTATTCACAGGTATAACATATATTAATACTATTTGGAGTGCGTATGATTAAAGTATAGCACTGCTTTAATCATTTTATACATCAACCGGACATTTTGCTACGATTGTAGTGTATTAAATTGCGGTGCATGTTCCAAGTCGAGCCGTCAGGAGAATTGAGTAATATCATTGTTTGTAGAACAGTCCATTATAAAAAATCATACCAAAATGCATTGAAAAATTCATATAAGTAAAAATTTAAGCAAATTTTTAGGGTTTAGAATAATTAAGGCTAGTTTTCAAGCTAATCACATTGTTATAATAATCCGCAGCATTATTCAGTTCTTTAAGATTGAAGATAATATTATAGTAATATAAGATTATTTTACTTGTTTGCCATAACCTTGAAGATGATTACTTTTTCTTTGCAGTCGAAACGTATACGTATATGCAGCCTAAATATGGCTAATTTTGATTAAAAATTTATGGATGTAACTACATCTCTTCTTATTAGTCCATATTTGAGTATTGATGGTTTAAATTTGACGTTTGTATGTACAGTAATTAATCAAATAGAGATTAAAAAGTTACTAT
Source organism: Vesta saturnalis (assembly GCA_036346205.1). Classification (NCBI taxonomy): domain Eukaryota; kingdom Metazoa; phylum Arthropoda; class Insecta; order Coleoptera; family Lampyridae; genus Vesta; species Vesta saturnalis. The sequence goes on along the minus strand of JARFJB010001181.1, from coordinate 1,750,468 downwards.
TATTGTAATGTCCAGACAAAATAAGAAATGTTCTTTTTTAATATTCTCTAGTAAATTCTTTCTTACAAAAAGAAATTAGTCAATTCGAACTAGACGTCGCATCGGTGTGGGACGTTTCGCCGCGGCCGGTTCGCCGCGGCCGTTTCGCCGCAGGGCCAGTTCGCCGCTGGCCGTTTCGGCGCGAGCCGTTTCGCCGCCAACATTATTTTATTGCATTCAATTGAACACTAGCACATACCATCTTACATTTTTTTAAATATATCGTATAAAAACTCACGTATCTACCAAATTTTAAACCTTATTAACGATTATTTCTAATGAGATAATTATCATTAGGACACTCATTAGGTGACGACAGAATTTTAAGAATTGTGAGAGAATTTAATGACAGAACAATTTTAGAATATTTGCGTTCTATCACCCATAATTACCAATTTCATTAATATAATGTAGGTATTATATGTATTTAATATAATTATTTGACGTATTGTAGTATTTACATAGAAAATAATAAACATTTCTTTTTCGAAAATATGTATCTTTATTTGGAATGGGCATTTTATGAACTAATTTTTACTGCTTTTTAGAAAAAAAATAGTTTTTTAGGGCGTAATTTATATATTACAATTTATGGATATTAAAAAAAATAGTAATATAAACGAATTAAAACAACATTTTATACAGTGTGTTAATTCCGTCTCTAATAAATTCATATTTACAACGCAATTCGTAGTGTTTTCTCAAAAAAAGAGATCGAGGATGCGAGGTCCATTTTTTCATGCGAGCTATAGTTTACGAGATTCCCTATTAAAACATCGAAATTTGGCCACCCTGTACTTTTGGCGGCGGAACGGCCGCGCCGAAACGGCCAGCGGCGAATTGGCCCTGCGGCGAAACGGCCGCGGCGAACCGGCCGCGGCGAAACGTCCTACACCCACGTCGCATATGCTTATTAAAATAACAAGTTCGCCGGCTCCTTAATAAAACTCAGTCGAGAGTATAAGGCGCCACTGTGACTGAAATTTGTCGGTAAACTATCTTCCGTCAAATCTTAGGAATCCTGACTGAGCACAGAAATCAAGATTAAGGCTCACTCCGCAAATAAATTACATAACACCAAACAAATTCGTAAAATTCACTTTAGATTTATAAAATACGTTAAAATTTGTCAAAATAAACTCATCAAACTTAACTTCATGCAAATAATAAATACTTAAATAAATTTTAAAAACGTATTAGTTTAAAACTATTAGCAACGTTAGCTAATGGGTTAAAAATATTTGATACGTGATGCTTTAAAATATTTTCATCGAATCTCAAAAATACACTTCAATTTACGTGGTTAAGCTCATTAAATTGACTCATTTAATTCAAACTAATAAACAACCAATCGTTAATTAAATTTTGAAAACGTAAAGGTTTAAAAATATTGACACATTCAAGGGTTGCGTCAATATCTAATCTGTTGAAGCGTAATCGCTTAAATTTTTTTCACACCACGTATATTTTGTATAAACTATCGTTATTACTCAATTTCATGTAACATACAATGGCCTGCATCTTAGCTCCAGTCTTCTATTACATCTAAATGATTTATGTTGCAAAAAATATTGAAATAGTGCAACAAAGAGCTTGCTAGGTAGTACATTTTAAAAATATTTTCACAAATACAAGGTGGCCCATAATCCAGATTTGAATTCTCCTCGCTTCGTACATTACCTCAACAAAATTTCAACATCTTATACCAAGTGCTTTCAAAGATATGACAATTTCTTTGTCTGAATGCACATGTGTTGATCACTCTGTATCTATCAAGAACAAACGAAGTTAATTATTATTTGTAGTAGGATATTTTATGTATATGGTCTATTTTACTTTTATACAGATGGCTACATGAAATATCGGGTCGTATACAGTATAGTCCAAAACCAGAAATTTTCAAATGGAACACCCTGGATTTTTCATCGGCATGGGATATCTTTTTTTGCTGCTCTATCAAGTTTATTATGCATTTCGATACCCAAACTCACTCGTTTTTTAGTTAAATTCGTCTTTATCCGAAACTACCGGTTACTAATCAAAACTGGGCGTAAAAGTTATATCTTTTAAAGGGAACACCTGTATATTTTATTCCTACTGGGTTGGGAATAATAATTTTATATTTGTAATAATACCGATATGTTCCAAAATTTCAAAGATATTCATCAAAAGCTGTTATTACACTTAGATTTCTAATATTAATAATACCATTTACAACAAATTTTAATGTTTAAATGATATTTTTATAATCGGACTAGTATCTTTATTTTAATACGCTCTTCTATTGCGTTAAAATACGTTAGGCATGAAGTGTAAACTAAGGTGATTAAAAAACCTACCGGTGTGATACTTTCTTGAAAAAAATAAGATAAGGTATCTAATAGATGGCCAAAAATTCGTGGTAACTGTAAAATAAATAAACATTAACGTTTCAATTTACGTAAGTTTTGTACATTGTTAGTTACATGCTAAATATTGTTATTTACTTGCGTTATAACTATTTTTTAAGCGGTAATTATTCATTTAAGTAGGTTTTGCTGATAAAAGTGCTTCTTGTGTTAGTGTACCAGAAAGATGAGCTCGTAGATACGATTTTTGTACCAGAGGAATGCCAAAGAATGGCTTTCCTGGCAAGTCGAGTTTATGCAGAGCGTTATCCTGAACGAAGATATCCAGGCAAGCGAAGCCTGGAAAATTTATCACCAAGATTAATACACACGGGCCATGTAAACTATAAAAAAACCTGTTAAGATTTAAGTTCGAAGTGAAGAAAATGAATTGTCTGTTATGTTATCTGTTACAGAAAATCCTTCACTTAATCAAAAAGCAATCAGTTCTGCTGTAGGTGTTAGTGAATGAAGCGATCAAAGGATGTTGTAGGTTAACCGTTTTCATGCGTATCATATCCATTTCATCAACAACTATTTGATATAGATTTGGAGCGACGTATTTTGTAATTTGGATCAACATAAATTTGATATAACCCACAACTTTTTTGATAAGGTTTTGTTCTAGGATGAAGCCACATTCCACAAGAATGGATTTGTGAATCGCCATAACTTCCACTACTATTCAGATCAGAATCGGAGGATTTTCAGGCAGGTTAACTATCAACGCAAATGGTCAATAAATGTTTGAGTCGGAATTATTGGTGAACATGTTATCGGGCCTTATTTCTTTAACGGGCATTTGAATGGAGCTATGTATCTTGATTTTTTGCAAAATCTTTTGCAAAATCGATGTCAAAATTTACCAATAACTGTGAGGAATGAAATGTGACTGCAACACGATGGAGCCCCCGTCCGTTATTTAATTCACGCCAGGGACCATCTTAATTCATTCTTTCCAAATCGTTGGATTGGCAGAGGAGGGCCGTGTACCTGGCCACTCGGATCCCACGATTTAACTAAGGTGGACTTCTTTTTGTGGCAATATGTTAAAGAAATCTTTTAACAAGAGCCGCCAACTACACAGGAAAATATGCAACAAACAGTAAGGAATGTGTGAGAGTATTACGCCCGTCATGTTAAGAAGTGTAGCAAGGTCTTTTCAAAACCGCCTTCAGTTGTTCCTCCAAGAAAGCGGAAAACATATCGAATATAGATCTTAATTAAAAATTTTTGAAATGCTAAATTGATATCAAAAACTTTATTTATACATATGTTAATGTTGCGTACTTTATTCGCGCCCAGTAGGAATAAAATATACAGATTTTCCCCTTAAAAGATATAACTTTTACGCCTAGTATTGGTTAATAACGGGTAGTTTCGGATAAAGCCGAATTTAACTAAAAAACGAGTGGGTTTGGGTATAGGGAACGCTTAATAAAATTGATAGAGCTCCCATGCCAATACAAAATTTAGGGTCTTTCGAGAAAATCTACGATTCTCGTTTTGGACCATACTGTATACGACTTCCGATATTTCGTATAGCCATCTGTATAAAAATAAAATAGACCATATACATCAAATATCTTGTGAGATACAGAGTGATCAGCACATGTCCATTCACACAAATAAATTATCATATCTTTGAAAGCACTCGGTATAAGATGATGAAATTTTGATGAGGTAATGTGCGAAGCGAGGAGAATACAGATCTAAAATAATATGTAGGGTATTCAATTAAAAAATATATAGGTTCGTTTTGTCATTGACTTATGGGCCACCCTGTATTTGTAAAAATATGTTTAAAATGTGCTGCCTAGCAACCATTTTATTGCTCCATTTTAATATTTTTTGTAATATAAATCATTGATACGGGAGCTAAGATGCAGGACAATGTATATTACTTTCGTTTGCTCAAAATATATTTAGCTAATGTAATTATTTAATGACAGATCTATTATTCCTATTATATACTTCATAAGACTTAAATTCAGGTAGCAATACTAATTATGTGAATATGTTATTGTGAATTGAAGACGTAATTAGATATCAGGAGATTCATCTTATCAATAAATTTTAAATTACACTAAGCGTGTATTCTTAAAGATAGTAACCTCTAAAACCTTAGTATAATAGAAATTCAGCTAGCAACTCGTCTCAATTATTTCTAGAGTTGCCCTATGTTCAAACAGGTGTAAATTAAATTTTTGAATAATAACCTTCTATTTATAATTACTTTTGTATCTACAATCAAGAGTAACTGTAAATATTTTTCCGTTATTTTTGAGTTTAAACTCTCTGAAATTAATTACACTAACAAGCTAATTTGTGTGATCAAAAAATATATCTAAACAATTAATGCAAATGTTAAATAAAATTTGTCGATTTCTTAACTACCTTATACCTCCTGTACACTGAATTTAGGACATACACGCTATTTGTTTAATCCGACAAAGGTCACTGTATATCCAATATGGGTCACTGTACTCCTTTCGCTTTGAGTACTTATCAGTACTTTCAATTATTCAGGCGGTTATATCTGATATTCCCGAATGCACGTGAGAGTGGCTGCAAAAGCTCACAGGCCAAGCGAACGATTCCATCTTGCATAGATCGATACTTTAACATAGGTTCCCGTCAGGTCCTTCACTATTAAAATCTTGTTAATACAAATTTTTAACACGACTAGATAAAGGGTTTTATACGTAAGTATAGATACTAAGATGTGAAAACTTAAGCTTACCATATTGAATCTATGACATGGAAAAAACACATCTTTGGGTATAAATTAATTTCTTAATATTATATAGAATTTATATCAAATTTGAAATGTAAATTTGGAATCGGCGTACTCATGAACGCAGCACACCGAGTTTAGAACTAACGGGAATTAATAAAATTTACACTGATAACGAAGATAACTCCGCACCGTTAGATTCCATTACACATTAACTACCATCCCGATCTTTTAAAGGTAAATTACAAATTCCTATCATTTTCTGTTAAAATCTCGGCGCGTATAAATTTATTATTTTCTAAAAACCATTGTGTATTGTTAAACAATTAATATGCCCTTTGATAATTAATTACCCACGTTTTGGAAGTCATACAAAGAGAAAAGAGGAGATAATTAGTGCTAGTAAATAATGCACGTGTTCATATTTTTAACGCAACAACAACAAAGCAAAACAAAAGAGTAGAAGTAAGATTATTTATTCTACGTTTTACCCGGAAGGAACACAGGTACGAAACAATGTAGGAGAACGAACAGTAATGAAGCTTTATACAGAAAGTACTCATAAAACTTGACTAAAAGTAATTATTATATTATGTTTAAAGTTAAAGTAAAAACGATAAAGAACTGCTTCAGTTATGTAATTATAGTTAACGTTGCTTGTAGTAACTCAGCAACTGTATAGTGTGTTCATGAAACCGAATAAACTGCCTTAAAATCCGTTTCGTCAACATTCTCAAAAAAAGGAACTTGTTAATAACCACAATAACTTTTAGTCAATAACGAGAGAATAAATGAATAAGTGTACGAAATTTATAAAAGCAGTTAGTTTTAGTACTAATACTAAGCTTTGAAAAGGGTAAAAACATTTTATAAATAAGTTGAATGATATGATGGTACAAAGCGCTCATAAATGTTTACTGACAAGTATAGAAGTAGCCCCAACTTTAAGTTTTAAATAGAACATCATACTTGTATGTATGTTTCATGAGATGATCCGCTCAAATATACTCTTTTTAATAAGTCTCTTTTTCTAACTCGAGAAACATGCGTTAGAGAAGAACATATAAATATCTGGTGTGAAACAGCATACGACCTTCCAACATACAAGTGGAAATTGAAAGAAATGAAATAATTTTAAAAATAATAATTTTTAGCACAATTTTGCAACCTCAACCTTAATACGTTCATAGCAAAAATGACAACATTATAGAAACAAAAACAATAACCTATATCAGATAGAGGCTAATTTGAAACAAAATTTCCAAAGGCGCACACTTCTTTAAAAATATCGGTTATACAATTTAACCATTTTCAAACTTATTTGGCTTTGTATTAAAATTCTTTATATAGAAAAGTTGTGTGAAATTAATTTATCTCTAAAACCATGTCTTCATATTTTCTTATAAAACTAATCTTTATTTAAATATTCAAAAACTTTGAACAAACATTAAAACTCCGCCTTAGCAATTATTTGCCTTCAAATTACGCCTCGCATCAAAAACTTGCATAGAAAATAATCAATCGATAACTTTAAGATCTATATATATTTATATCTTTAAAATATGCAGCTGTTTCAGAAATATTTGATAAAATCCCAAAACTCACCTTAACAATATCCCTCACACACACTCACACACTCGCTCGTTTGCTTGCTCATACACTCACTCACTCGCATGCTCATACACTCACTCACATACTCGCTCGCTCGCTCACACACACACACACACACACACACACACACACACACACATACTCACACACACTCTCACACACTCACACACACACACACACACACACACACACACACACACACACACACACACACACACACACACACACACACACACATACACACACACACACACGCCTACTCATTCACTCACTGACTCTCTCACTCACTCATTCACTCACTCAATCACTCCCTCACTCATTCACACACCCTCTCAATCACTCACTCACCCACACACACACACACGCACACACACATACACGCTCACACACATACACGCACAACGCACATACGCACATACGCACACACGCACGCAAGCACAGGCACAAGTACAAGCACAAGCACAAGCACAAGCACAAGCACAAGCACAAGCACAAGCACAAGCACAAGCACAAGCACAAGCACAAGCACAAGCACAAGCACAAGCACAGGCACAAGCACATGCACAAGCACAAATACAAGCACAACCACACGCAAAGCATAAGCACATGCAAAGCACGAGCAAAGCACAAGCAAAGCACAAGCAAAGCACAAGCAAAGCACAAGCAAAGCACAAGCAAAGCACAAGCAAAGCACAAGCAAAGCACAAGCAAAGCACAAGCAAAGCACAAGCAAAGCACAGCAAGCACAAGCAAGTCACAAGCAAAGCACAAGCACAAGCACAAGCAAGCACAAGCACAAGCACAAAGCACAAGCAACAAGCACAAAGCACAAGCAAAGCACAAGCACAAGCACAAGCAAAGCACAGCACAAGACAAAGCACAAGCAAAGCACAAGCAAAGCACAAGCAAAGCACAAGCAAAGCACAAGCAAAGAACACAAGCAAACACAAGTAAAGCACAAGCACAAGCACAAGCACAAGCACAAGCACAAGCACAAGCACAAGCACAAGCACAAGCACAAGCACAAGCACAAGCACAAGCACAAGCACAAGCACAAAGCACAAGCAAAGCACAAGCAAAGCACAAGCAAAGCACAAGCAAAGCACAAGCAAAGCACAAGCAAAGCACAAGCAAAGCACAAGCAAAGCACAAGCACAAGCACAAGCACAAGCACAAAAAGCATAAGCACAAGCAAAGCACAAGCAAAGCACAAGCAAAGCACAAGCAAAGCACAAGCAAAGCACAAGCAAAGCACAAGCAAAGCACAAGCAAAGCACAAGCAAAGCACAAGCAAAGCACAAGCAAAGCACAAGCAAAGCACAAGCAAAAGCACAAGCACAAGCACAAGCACAAGCACAAGCACAAGCACAAGTAAAGCACAAGCACAAGCACAAGCACAAGCACAAGCACAAGCACAAGCACAAGCACAAGCACAAGCACAAGCACAAGCACAAGCACAAGCACAAGCACAAGCACACAGCACACAACGCACACACGCACACAGCACACAACCACAAGCACAAGCACAAGCACGAACGCACAAGCACAGCACACGCACACAGCACAAGCACAAGCACAAGCACAAGCACACAGCACAAGCACAAGCACACACGCACACACGCACAACGCACAACGACACCACACAGCACAACGCACGACACGCACGCACACGGCACAGACGCACACAGCACAAGCACAAGCACAACACACAAGCACAACGCACACAGCACACCACGGCACAACGCACAAGCACAGCACGCACGAACACGCCACACGCACACACGCACACGCACGACACACATCAATTCGACAGCACATAGCACCCTGAGCACGACACGCACACGCAGCACGACGCACACACGCACACACGACACACACGCACACGCACAGCACGCACACGACACACGAACACACGAACACGACACGTCACGCACACACGCAACACGCAACCACACGACACGCACACGAAACACACGACACACGACACGCCAACGAACACGCACACGACGCACACGACACGACACACGCACTCGCACACACGCACACATGCAACACGCACGTACGCACACCGCACACACGCACACACGCACACAACGCACACACGCACACACGCACAGCATGCACACACACGCACACACGCCACATCACGCGCACACGACGCACACGCACACACGTACACGCACCGCACGCACACGCACACCACACGCACACACGCACACGCACCACACCGCACACGCACACGCACACGCACACGACGACACAGCACACACGCACACACGCACCACACGCACACACGCACAGCACACGCACACACGCACACACGCAACACACGCACCACGCACACACGCCACGCACACGCCAGCACACGCACACTCCACGCACATGCGCACAGCGCACACGCACAACGCACGCACGCACACGCACACCGCAAACACACACGCACAGCACACGCCACAGCACACACCACACACGCACACACGCCACACGCCACACGCACCACACGCACACGCGCACAGACGCACACACGCACACACGCACAACGCACACACGCACACACGCACACACGCCACACGCACACGCCACGCACACACGCACACGCACAGCACGCACACACGCACACGCACCGCACGCACACGCACACACGCACACAGCACACACGCACACGCACACCACGCACACCACACGCACACGCACACACCACACCGCACACGCACACACGCACACACGCACACACGCACACACGCACACGCACACAGCGCACACACGTCCACACCGCACACACGCACACACGCACACACACGACACGCAGCGACACGCACTACGCACACGCACACGCACACACGCAACGCACAGCAACACGCACCACGCACACACGCACACACACGCACGCCACACGCACACACGCACACACGCACACGCACACACGCACACACGACACACGCACACGCACACACGCACACACGCACACACGCACACCACGCCACACACGCACACCGCACACACGCACGACACGCACACGCACGCACGCACACACGCACACGCACACGCACCACACGCACACCACACGCACACACGACGCACACACGCACACACGCGCACACGCACACACGCGCACACACCACGACACGCACACACGCACACACGCACACGCACCGCACACACGCACACACGCACACACGCACACACGCACACACAGCACACACCGCACACGCACACGCACACGCACACGCACACAGCACACGCACCACACACGCACACACCGCACACACCGCACACGCACACACACGCACAGCACACGCACACACGCGCAACACGCACACAGCGCACACACGCACACACGCACACGCACACGCACACACACGCACACACGCACACACGGCACACACGCACACACGCACACCCACACGCACACACGCACACACGCACACACCGCACACGCACACGCACACACACCACACGCACACACGCACACACGCGCACACGCCACACGCCACACGCAGCACGCAGCACACGCACACACGCACACACGCACACAGCACACGCACGCACGCACACACGCACACACGCACACGACGCACACACGCACACACGCACACGACGCACACACCACACACGAACACACACGCACACACGCCACACCACACGCGCACACGCACCACACGACACACGACACACACCACGCACACACGACACACGCACCGCACACCACACGCACACACGCACACCACACGCACACACGCACACACGCACCACACGCACACACGCACACACCACACCACCCACACGCACACGCACACACGGCACACGCACACGCACACGCACACACACGCACACACACGCACACGCACACACGCACACACGCACACACGCACACGCACCACACGCACACACACACAGCACACACAGCCACACACACCGCACACACCACACACGCACACACGCACACACGCACACACGCACACACGCACACACGCACACGCACGCACACACGCACACGCACACACGCCACACGCACACACCACACACACACACGCACACAGCACACGCACACACGCACACACAACGCACACAGCACACACGCACACACACGCACACACGCACACGCACACACCACAGCACACACGCACACACGCACACACGCACAACGCACACACGCACACACGCACACGCACACACGCACACACGCACACACGCACACACCACACACACGCACCACACGCACACACGCACACGCACACACGCACACACACGCACACACGCACACACGCACACACGCACACGCCACGCACACACGCACACACGCACACACGCACACGCACACACGCACACACGCACACGCACACACGCACACACGCACACACGCACACACGCACACACGCACACGCACACACGCACACACGCACACCACACCGCACACTTTTTATTAATTTCGAGCTACATTAGCATCCTGTAGCATTGTACAGATTTGACATTAGAAAAGTCTATTATCGTTGAAACGATTATTAATATAGTCTACTATTGTATTATTAACATAACGGAATATTTGTCTTTTTTTATGCAGGATAGGCCGAAAATTGAAGGGATTATTTTCTGGGTTTTTTTAAATGAAACACTCTGTATTTTAATATTGTAATTAAATGTTATTTTATGGTTCTTTATTATTTTTTGAGCATTTCCTATACCTAATTGCCTTAATTTGTGAGTTATTCGTGATTCTTTCAGACAAAAATTAATTGAAACAAGAATTAAGTGAAATTTTGTTAGTTTGGCCGTTGAGATATTGAACCAAAAATAATTTTTCAAAAAAAATTTTATAATAATCTAGATTGATCCTTAATTGGTTAATATTCGATGAGAAATACCTAAGTAGTTAAGATTGTTGGTGTCTAAAACAATAAAATCACAATATTCTATTGTAATTGGCTATAACGTTGACAATTAGGCTGTGAAGACAACAAGTATTCGTATCACAATCATTTTAGAAAATCTAAACTTTATACCCATTAACAATAAAACATAAAGTGAAGTAACGTTTAAAATTGAAGTAAAGAAAATATAATGAAATGTAAAATAATGTGGATACCAAACAAAAATAATAAGAAAAAAGTTTAATTTACAATAAATGTTCAAATGGCCTCCGTCGACGTCGATTCATAATTGCAAGAGATCTTCAAAAGGGCTAACATTTGCTAACACATTTCAGTTCAAGCTCATTAATTTTTTTAACTTTCTCCTCCATATCTTCTTTAGTTGTAGGAGATCTTTTATTTTATTTTTATCTATTACATGGCCCCAGAACAAAAAGTTTAACTTGTTTAACCCTGAAGATCGTAGCGACCACCTTATGGGCCATCCTCTTTCAATCCACCTTCCAGAAAAATTATGATTTGAATGCTCATTCACTAAAAAATTGTGATGTACTGGGGAGCCTTCATGTAATATCCGCATTCCCTGGTGTATTTTCAACATTATTGCTTCCAATAATTCCAGCAAATCGTTGTCCAGAAAATGTAGATACATTTCTCCATTTAGGTGATACCCGTAAAAGTAGGGTCCGATGGCATAATTTCCAAGAATTCCACCCCAAACATTCTACGACCATCTTGTCTGACTGTGAGTGAGAATTTGATGCGTATTAGAAGTTGAGTAGTAGTAGAAATGATGTCTGTTTACAGTACCATTCTCATGGAAAGTAGCTTCATCTCGAAATAGAAGATATTCAAAAAACAATGCATCGTTCTGAATCTGTTCCTGAGACCACCGACAAAATTCAGCTATTTTATTATAATCATCTTCATTAAGCTTTTGATGCAATTGCGCATGTTATGGACTCATCTTATTCTTTTTCAAACTCTTCCTACACTACGACCACTAATTTCAAAAGTATTTGCAATTTCCCTCGTACTACTATGTGGATTCTCATTAATACTAGGAATTACATTTAATTCATTTTCTTCAGCTACTATAGTTTTTATTCGTTCAGGTTTCTCGTAATCTACGTGCCCAGTCCGTTGAAACTGTTCTAATAAAATTTTAAAAGCTTCTTTTCTTAGTTGTCGTCTATGAGGGAATTGCTGATGATAAATTCTTCTGGCTGGTAGCACATGTTTGTTACACTCTCCTAGCACAAAAACGATATCAATCAGTTCTTTCTGAGAAAAATTAATTTTAGTAATAGTAATAAAAGCAATAAGAACTAATTAAAGTGGTCTAATGTCAAAACAAGTTTAATGTCCAAGTCATAGCCAACAAAAATATTGTGGTTTTATTAACGTTTTACACACCAACAATCTTAGCTACTTATGTATTTTGATATCTCACCAAATATTAATCAATTAAGGATCAGTCTAGATTATTATGTAATTTTTTTTTTGAAAAATTTTTGGTGCAATATTTCCACGGCCAACGTAATACAATTTCTCCTAATTGTTGTTTCAATTAATGTGTGGCTGAAATAATCACGAATAACTGACAAATTAAGGCGATTAGGTATAGGGAAAGAAACAATAAAGTACCATAGAATAACATTTCATTATAATACTAAAATACGGGGTGTTTGATTTAAAAAAAAAACAGAAAATAATTATTTCAGTTTTCGACCAAGCCAGTATACAAAAAAGAAATATTCCTCTAATAATTTTGGGCAATAGTAGACTATATTAAAAATCGTTTGAACGTAAATAGATTTTTTGATGTCAAATCTGTAGAATGCTACAGGGTGCTAATGTTGCTACCACATTAATATAAAAAGTGCTTATATCTTTTCTTACAACTGCTATGAAAAATAGCTTACTTAATTTCAAAACCGTGTATTGCTCATACTATGAGAAATATCTTTTCTCACGGCACTGTGACCACACCACATACATTTATATGGAGAATCAGCAAAAATCGACAAAAACTTAGTTAGCTTTAGTCAGCTTAAATAGTTGTCACAACTGTCAGATTATACAAGTTTTTTTAATTCTTAAGATAGTTTTCATTCGTGCTTTGATAAAAATCGCAATTTCCATTAAATATTATTTTAATAAGACATATACCTATTTATAATAAATAATATGGATATTAACATTAGTCATGATTTTGATAATACTCCGCCAGAGATATTGGAAAAAGCTGCAATAGTAAAGTTAGATTTGTTGCCGGAAATCTCGAGAAAACAGTGTGAATTGGCATACCAAAAATTTATGGAATGGGAAAGAAATACAAAAATAAAATCTTTTTCGGAAAGTGTACTTTTGGTATACTTTAAAAAGCTGTCGAAAGCTTTAAAGGCGTCTACAATTTGATCACAATATTCAATGTTGCCAAATACTATCAGTATAAAACGTAACATTAATATATCCACGTATCAAAAATTACGTTCATTTTTGAAAAGAAAGTCCGACAATTACGTCCCCAAAAAATCAAATATATTGGCAGCCGACCAATTGCAGAGATTGTTAAACGAAGCTCCAGACAAGGAATATCTACTAATGAAGGTAAATTTATCTAGAAGGAACTATTTTTAGAATTTCTCTCGCTTTTCTTCCTCGAATTAACATAGCTTTTTGCAATTAGTGTGTTTTTTAGTAGATAAAAAGAATTAGGTAATTATTAAAAATTCTATTTCAAATTCTGCTAGATAGGTATATGTACTTTTAAACAAAATTTTAAAGTTAGGCTCAGTGGTGCAGTGGATCGTGTGTCCGCTTTGCACACAGGCGGCCAGAGTTCAAATCGCGGGCTGGACTGTTATTTTTTTTTAAATAAAATTTTAATTTTACATCCTTATATTTTTATTTGTAGGTTGCAGTGGCTATTGGCGTAGCAGGAGCATGTCGTAGAGAAGAGTTGTGTAAATTAAGAATGGATAATTTAGAGGATTTAAATTCGGCTTTACTAGTGAAATTAGATAACACCAAAACAAAAAATCTAAGAACGTTTACTGTAACGGGAGAATTTTATAATATATATAAAAAATATGCTGCTTTCGACCGATTGATTTGCCAGAAAAACGTTTCTTCTTAAATTACCAGCACGGAAAATGTACTAGACAGGTATTCGGCATTAACAAATTTGGTAGTATGGCTAAGAAAATTGCAATTTTTGTTTAAATTGGAAAATCCTCATCTATATACAGGTCACTGCTTCAGACATTCTTCGGCAAAAACTTCAATAAATGCAGGAGGGGACCTATTAACCTTAAAGCGCCATGGAGGATGGCAATCCAGTACCGTGGCAGAAGGATACGTCGGAGAACCTATTAAGAATAGAATTAACGTTGCTAATAAAATCATCAACTGTATTGAAAAACCACTCGAACTGTTTACTGAAATGGAGACAGAAAATGCACCGTATATGAATGATCAACCTTCAACTTCTACAATTAATGTAATAGAAAATTTACTAAAAAGAAATGACGTTCCGGGTTTGACCATACAAAATTGTACGAATTTTACTAATAACTATAATTTTAAATAAATTATTTAACTGTTAAGAGGTAGGATAATTTAATGTTGTTTTAGTTTTGCTAACCATAAAAATAAATATTATGTTACATTATTTGTATTCTTTAGATTTGTGCAGGTGTAGGAAAAGTATAGTGTGCAATATGTGGCGAAAGTATTTTTCTCACTCGTGTGAAAAGTGTCCCACTTGTTGCACCATATACTATTTAGACTACCTCGTATAAAATTGCAAAATCTTATATTGCAGAAACGAATAATTCGAAAATAATGCAAAAATTAAAAAATATACAAGGTATTCTATTACGAAAAGGTAAGCTTGGTTCACCCTGTCAATATAGGTGGCCTAGTATATTTGAAAACATTTTTAAAGTATGGTTCTATCTATGATTCAACTTTTATCTAAATATTTTTTTTCGTAAATCTTACGACATATGCTGTATGTATATGTAAGTTGTAAAATAAAAAATAACTAATCAACGTGTGTTCGGTAAGATTATTATCCTGAACTACGTAGTCAGAAGTATCCAATCTGTCTTGTTTTTGGTTTATTAGAATTGTGAAACACAAGTATCTCCTGCCTAACCATCTCAAAGGATAAGGATTCCGGCTCGCAAAGCAAAACAAAAAATAGTATCTAATGTTTAATACATGTTAAGTAGGTATACGTCTTTAATATTTAGTTAAACAAGAATCTTGCACAAATGATGTAAATGGTGTATCTACGACTTTTGAGGCTCATTAATCAAATGATTTAGATGAAGAATTTCAAGGATTACTGAGATAATGAGAAAAACGAGAAACTACTATTTCATTGCATGTTTATGCATGCGTGTAGCAGCAGAATGAAGTAGATCAATGAAATGCTTTATGCTTGTGATTGCACAACGTAATTTTTTGTAACAACCCACAGATGACTGTCTAGCTGGTTTCAAACAGGTCAACGAACTGAACATGGCCTGAGTCAAATACTTCGCTGAGGGTATTAACTGTATTCACATATTTGCTGAAACTGAATGCATTGTCGTAGAACCCGACATATATTTCGTAATATTAGACAGTTTCTTGACGAAATTCTAGGTAGTTTTGAGCAGTAAAACGATGTTGCCTGATTTACTCTACAATTATATACATGTATAATATCAAGGTAGTAATTCCCTTCTATTTCTTGTGAACTGGAATTCGTCCCTTCCCAGACCCAGGTCAATGAACTTTGGCTCTGTTTTCAGATCTCTAGGAATCCACTAACTTCCGAGTTCAACGTTGAAGAGCCTAGGTGAGAGAGCCTAAAGAAAATGAACCTTGGTCTTGAAAAGTCAATGAACTAGTGGACTCTCCCTCCTCACGCTTTTAGGAGCTGGTTCTATTTTTAGGTTTTGTATTATGATACCCCTATAGACCAATGAACTTGTCCACAGCGCATGACGTTGAGTTTCCCGTCAAAAAGAGCATGGCCTCATATTTATGGTAATTCCGCATCTGTCGTAATTCCCTTTTAATTAATTGAATACCGTGTTAATTGCATCTCAACATTTTACTGAAAGTAACCAATAAAAAGTTGCGTAGCATGTTATGAAATTTCATTCAAAAATATGTGTTGGTGTTATTTCTGTTGATTGGCATTATTTTAATTGGCACTATACACAGACACAACACGATGAGACGCCCAATTGGAACTGCAAATCTGTTCTAAATCTGCAATTATTTAACAAAATAATAAGTTTGGGCTGTCATTATAACAAAAGTTATTGAGTAAATAATTTAAAAGTTCACAATAAGATAAAATGATCAAATTTAATTTAAAAAATTCAGTGGCTTGACGAAATGCAGATATAAATAACGTTTAGTAAATTTACTTGTATGTTGACAAGTGTTAACATCAACATAAAATGAAGTTATCTATAATTATAACGGTTACAGTAATAAACCCAAAAACGTGACATGTATGTATGTAGAATCTAATATGAGTACTTGTCTTAAGGTATTGATCATTGTCGTATGTAAGGTAAAAATGTGCATAAATATGCATTTTAAAAAGTTTTGGTAAAGTGCGCTCACGTCACATGTTGCAGCCTTACAACACAATAGATCAATGCAAGTTTGCACAAAGAAAGTATTTGGTGCTGCTAGACACATCAGTTCACAGCAGTATACATAGCCTCATCATATAACAAGGCACCCTGGGGATAAAGATGACGTACGTTCTCAATATAGTCATCACAATTAACATATTAGGTCTGTGTCGTGGTATCTTAACAAAAAGGGGCTATACTGAATCAGTCGTACTGTTATTTTTACTTATTCATTTTTCCTTTTATAATATTAAACGTATATAGCACATAAACTCAATTATAAGTACCCACGAACGCAAAATTTTGTATTGTTAAAAACTCATAAATATTGCATAAAACGCTACGTAGCTAAACGTATTTATTTAATATAATTGTTTTGATATGACTACTTACACAAGATATTTAAATTACTTTGTAAGACTTATTTAGTTTCCTATTAAACACTTTCATAAGGGAAACAACTAAAATTGAATAACCTTAAAAAGATTGTCTATAGTATTTGTAGTTTTTCTCTTGTAGATAAAATTTATTTAGGAACCATATCGTGTTTAGCGTTTAGTTATTGTCCTACAAAAACATTCATTAAGAAAAAAATTGAATTGTATTTAACAATGGTCGTCTTTTCCTTTATTTCATTATGGTTAACAGACAATCGAGGTATTTTAATGTAACATT